>JAUMHB010091571.1:0-11066 GCA_032359685.1 Pittosporum tobira
ACACACACACACACACACACACACACACATACACATATATGTGTGTTTGTGTGTATATACACATATACATGTATATGTCTATGTATATTTGAGGATAGAAACTACGGCAATGACAATTCCTGCTGCAGATCTTGCTTTCGTTTCGGGAAAATGTGGTTGATTCTCTAGCGAACTTCGACAAAATTAATGGAGGCCCGAATAATTGGGTTGGAAGAAATTGGATAAAATCACAAGATATCAGGATTTTTAGCTCTGATACCAATATGATGTACGACAAGATATAGAGGAAGGAATTAAGAGAGAGAATTAGACATATTTAAGACTCAAGCCACCAAACTGAAAATTAATAGAGCTTACATAAGTTTATATAAGAGCTAGCATCCTAATTCTATCTAACTAGGAAACTTAGAAGATAGAGATAACAAACCCCTGTTGATTATCTACTTATCTTAGAAGACAAATACTAATATTATCTCTACTAATATCTAACTAAATAACAATTAATCGATCTCTAACTAATAACACATAATATTTAATAATAATCACAAGTATTCTCTTTCCGATATCCGCATCAAAATGTAAAGTACCAAATCAGCCTCGTGTTGAGGTTTACGCATGGTGTAAACCTCAACACTTCTTCACGACCAATTGTGGCCGAGTATCCAACATGGCACTGATGTGTTATATAAACTGAATACTTGATTTCAGAAATGTTACGTAACATGTGCTAGCAAGTTAATTACAAGCCCTTATATGCATATATTAACTACATTTTGGCAAGCAAGGCAGGAATAAATGTATTGGGAATCCACATTATATGTTTATCGTAACCAAAAATAAGATACAAGAAAAAGTAAGGCTAAATAAGGTGAAAAATCACAATATCACAGGCTAGTAGTTAAAATGTATAAACCCATAAATATCGCATATCGCGTAGGACTAATTCCTTGATCTGTCATTGTTTGAAAGACGTGAATGTGTTGAGTTTCCTAAATCAAAAGGTCACAACTTCAATACACTCATAGGGTCCTAGGTTGAAATCTCATTTTTAAAAAATAAAAATAAAAAATCACTATCCAAGGCATTCCCATTATTTTAAAGTCTTCCAGACATATTGTCCTGCTTCCTAGAAAGCAAAAATAGAAAGAGTAGATTTAGGAAGTTAAAGGCTTGCCTGTTCAAGAACAGAGTTTATGTCCCTGCCCCTCTCCACTGTGTCACGCCTTATTCTACGAGCAAGCCTCACGTCAGCATCTGGTATATAAGTTAATTAGCATAAAAAGAAGTGAGACAAGGGATTTAATGGGAACATAAATATTGGTGCACATTATAACAATTGATTAGTAAGTGTCAATACCTATTTTCAATCGATAACAAACAGAATACAAATTAGAAGAAGATAAAGAAAAACAACAAAATAAAATACTAAGGATTGAAGAGATCACTGATAACACAGCTACACACATATCCAAGTATCATAAATACTACACAAATTTAACGTTGTATTTAAGAAGGGGTTAGGTACACTTTCGGTCACTGAACTTTGCTCCAATTACAAATTCATAACTGAACATTATTTTCTAACAGTCAACTCACCAAACGATACTTTTCTTACAATATTCAAAAAAGCCATCAGCTGTGTTAGTTTTTTAACGGATAATCCACGTGTCTCAGCTTACATGTCATGTTGTATGTTAAAAATGAAATATGGCATGACTAAGCTCTTACCCGGACCTTATAAAGTCATACGGAGTATAATTTATTTTCTTTTTCTTTCCTTTTCTATCTTTTTTCTTAATGTTTTTTTTTCCCTTTCTGCTACTTATTCCCATTTATTTTTCCCCTTAGTTCATTCTGCAATTTCAGAATTATGTTTTATTATTGCAGCAACAAAATCAAAATCATTGAACCCAGAACAAGAATTATCCAAGTTTCCTTCCTCTCTTACAATTAATCAAATAAACCATTCTACAGATTAATTGCAGTTGATAGCAAATCTCCTCGCGATGACAAGCATCTCCAATTTGACCTAAGTCCTGAGATACGTGTCCGATCCATCCCATGACTGGTTGTCATTTGAGAACATTCTGTGGAATCTGAAAGTGGTGAAGCTGATGATGACGACACCACGATAACCTGATAAAGCTCAGTGTTTCAATAGTTTTTATTATTAGGTTATGTAGTAGGAGGTCGGCTTTGCTTATAATATTAGATTGATTATTGTAAGTTTTTTTCAGTTGAGACTAAAAAGGGGATCTGTAGAAACTAAGAAAGAGATAAGATCTATGGTAACCTGGATCGGGGTGGGCTGGTGGCTGCTCCCAAAAATCAATTTCACATATTATAAATTTTTTTCCTGTAAATCCGTTTGGACAACTTTAATTTGGGAAATGAGTATCTAGTTTTATCGATCAGGTTTTGATGATGCATAGAGACTCTTTTGTTTTCTTCTGTTTACATTCGCATTCATGGGTGGCTGATGGTGAGCAAGCTATACTGGCGGTGGTGGTACAGGATGATGGAGTTAATCTATTTTTTATTTTTATGATAATATAACTCTTCTGTTGCTTTTTTACATATATTTCTTTCATTGCAATTATTTGGTCTATATTTCTTTCATTGCAATTATTTGGTCTTTAATTGAAATATGGTTAAATAAACACAAACATTTATTTTTTATTAAATTATATTTTTCCTATAAATTATATGAAATAAATACTCGTTCATTATTCTGTATCATATTTGTCTTATATTATAATTAAATAATACATATTTTTTTAATTTATATTCTTTTTATTTACATGTAAGGGTGACCAAATTAAGATAGATTTAAATTTTTTTAATTGTAAAATTTTAATGTTTCAATTTATTGAAAAAAATTGATTTTAATTTTGTTTTTGGGTTTTGATTTGTCTCAATGGTTCAGTAAATGGGTAGTAAGTTTAATTGTAGTCCAATGTGGCATGCCATGTGGCAGATCGGGACCCAATAATGGTTTATGTATCATACACGTAAGTCTAGTCGTCAAAAGTCGAAACAACTTAACGGATTCTATAACAAAATGTAAGAAAAGTATGGTTCAATGAGTCAACTGGCAGAAAATAATGTTTAGTGATGGATGTGTAAATTGGACCAAAGTTCAGTGACCAAAAGTGTACTTACCCATTTAAGAAGGGACAGAAGAACTGGGAAGAAGAGGGAGACTGAGAATGAGAGATTATGGATGTAGTCATGTAGTCTATAGCCATAGATGACGTGACAAGGAGCGAGGAGAGGGAGAATAGAAGGCATAACTATAGCCTATCAAAGTAAAATGACTAAAATACATTGTTCATACGGGTACCAAAAAAAACAGAAATCCGTTAATTAAGAACATATATGACCAGTTTCTTCATACGGGAAACACAAGAAGAGAAATATGTTAATTAAGAAACATAAATGACCAGTTTCTTGATCTAAAAACTTAATGTAACTTATATAAAAAAAATAAATAAATAAATAAAAACTAAGATCATGCCGAATATTCCATTCGCTGGAAAGTATACTATCTCGTTCTAATTCATTTCTACAGCTATCTTAAAGCCAAAATATGATTTGCTAAATAAAACGGGAAACAATCGACAGCATCAACTGAAAATCAAATGGACAAATTCACAATTTTATTACAAAGTTTACTACATGCTTTAAAATCTCATAATCTTTACCTTTAAAGAATTACTGTACAAATGCATTAACACAAGGGGAAACGATGAACGAGATGAGGATAATGGACTATGACACCATAATATTCTCCTTTGAAGTTCCAAATTTAAACGCAAGTATGTAACTATCTGGCAATAACTACACTTCCTGGGATTATGTTTTCCTTAAGGAAGATATCAGTGATTTTATCAAGCTATCATCTGTCTACAGGGCGGATCTGGTATACATCAGTGTAGGCAATTGCCTGCACACATAGTTCCACTACTAGTGTAGCCCTCGTCACCAGGGCCTCTAAAGCATTTAAGCACAAGTGAAAAAAGATAATAAAAAACTTAAAACAAAGCCCATGACAATTAAAGTAACCCAGAAACAAGGTAATAAAAAAATTCTAGATCAAAGGGACCACCTGAATCCCAATTATAGTGATGCAAGGACAACAAACAACCAGAAGGAAGGGAAATAACCTGTGTCAACAAAAATCTTCATATTCATCAAGTTACGGACACGTTGATCATGGAATACCAGTATTCCCTCCAAGATTATTACATCTGACACGTTCACCTGAAAAAGCATGGAAGAAAAGGAAAACAATAACACGGAAATTAATATATTAAAATGGCAAGGCCCTACAATATTTTGAAGAAGAGAATAAAATTACCAAGTAATTGAATGACTTCATTATGAAACACTAACTTTGACACACACGCACCCAGGCATGAAGGCAAGTTTTCTACAACTTGCAAAACATCAAGTTCAAGAATAGTTGTTATCAATTGTCAGTGACCCTACCCATATATATCTTTTTTCTTTTCAATTTTTAGGAAAGATAAAATGGACACAACCTAAGTAACAATAAGAAAGGTTATTGCTATGGTTGGATTTTTTAACACATCAAGAAATGTTGCAAAAGCAAGATTACAACCTGATAAAAATGTAATACTTTGTCAAATGGACTCCAAGGGAAAAGGGAAAAAAAGGGATTACACTTATGTGGCAACTTTGGCAAAAAGACCTTCGTTGTCTACTTGCCACTACATTGACACATGCAAGCACATAATCAACATTAATTAAATTAAAAACTTCTGAGTCAATTAACAAGCCTCATTTTCTATGTTAGAAAGATAACCGAAATGATTAATAAAGTCTCTTACTAATATAGTTTATTCATCAATTAGCGTCTTCTTTCAAAGATTCAATTCCCTCTAGTAATGGACACGGTGAAATTCTTACAAGTTCTAGCCAAAATACGCAAAAAGGCACATTCAAGAGCTTGTTTAAACCGGGAAAATAACAAAAGGAACAAGTAGTACTATAGCAAGAAAGGGTAAACTAGGTTCAGCATAGAACAATAGCGATCCTTCAAGCCCAATCAATAAAGCACCCTGGGCTGTTTACATCTGAACATGTTGCAAGGTCCTACCTGCCTAAAAGAATCTGAACACCTGCGATGTTTCTTAAAGTCATATATTGGAACATGCACAGACTGTCCAAGTTTGAGCTTCTCAATGCACTCTAGAAGTTGTTCTGTGTCAAAAGCATCTACACATATACGCAAAACATGATAAATATTTGCACAGAAAGCCACCAAGTAAGGGACAATCGAACTCTGGTGGTAGCATGAATGGAGATAACAACAGTCAAAAGTGATAGCATATAAAAAGGCCTGCTAACAAAATGTATCATACATTCAATTACCAGGATGATCAAAATTATACTCATGTACGCGTTCTGATTCATCAGGTGTCAAGCCACGATAAAATGAATCCTACACAACAAGAAGAACATGTATATCAGGGAAGCTGGTTAAAGAATCTGTACTTAAATAGAAAATTGAAAGTTCACAAGATTGACATTGATGGTCAGTTGAAGATATCAAGAAACTTCATTCTTGACATTGACATCGTTATTGTCATTCACTTTCCATAGCGAATGTGCTGATATTACAAAATTGTTATAAGCATTCCAAATTTATAAACCTCAATAGGTGACACAACATGACCCTGTAAAATAAGAATGCAAAAGCATATCGCAATAGAAATAGTCAAGTGCATAGAAGATTATAATCTATTCACAAATGGGCTTTTGCCTTTTGGTATATAAACACAACAAAGAAGCAATGCACAATTCTTTCTCTATATGCCACCCCAACGAATAAGCAACGATTCTTTCTCCTAATATACCCCAAGCCATAGTTATCAAAAGTGCGCCTAGGCGCAAAGCGAGGCGAGGCGCAGGTTTTGGGCTTCGCTCCAGAAAGGCGCAACACAGAAAGAAAAGCGCACGCTTTTAGCGCTTAATCCCAAGGCGCAGACTCGACCAATAAAATAAAATAAAATAAAATAAAAGGAAGTCCAATGGACAACCCAAGACTATATCGATATTTTAAAGCCGTTGGGGGATCCATACTGCACGCTCTTATATCGCCTAAGCTTGCTTTTCTTCTCATGCAATCATTAGGGTTTCCAATTTCTATTCTTATTTACTTCTCATCTATTCTTCTATATAATCTCTTCTTCGGTTACTCTATTGTTCTCTACTTTTATTTTTCTTTTCTTTGTTGCCTATTAAAAGTACCTTCTATTAGGATAGATATTGATTTAAATGATTAAGTTTTTTGTAAAAATTTATTTTTTTCAAAAATTTAAACTTTTTCCTTAATTGTTATTTACTTCTATTCTGTTCTTCTGTACATCACTTGATCTCTTATTTTGTTATTCTATTGTTCTCTACTTTTATTTTTCTTTTCTTTGTTGCCTATTAAAAGTACCTTATATTATGATAGATATTGATTTAAATGAAGAAGAAGATTAAAGTAGTGATGGAAAATGAGGCCTGCACAAGAGCAATAGAAAAAGAATTAATAAAGCCTTTGAACTAAGTTTTTGGAGCTTAATTTTGTTATTATCTATTTTAAGTAGTTCAAGTAGCCATTGATTTATTGTACTAGTTTATGACTTAATACGTTCTTGGTTTATGGTAATTTAATTTATGAATTTATTTTGTAGTTGTTTTTTCATGTGAGTGATAAAGAAATTATAAGATTATATTAAATTATAATATATTTACATATTTTATATACTATGCGCTTCATTTCAATAAAGCGCGCGCTTCGCGCTTATGCCTAGGCTCCAGAGGACATTAGCGCCTAGGGTGCGCCTTGCGCCTTGATAACTATGCCCCAAGCTAACAAATTCTTTTTCTATATGCTAACCCAACGAAGAAGCAACGATTCTTTCTCCTAATACACCCCAAGCTGACAGACGGTGAATCGGTAACAGATCTTCCTTCAATTAAGATACTTATTGATACTCTAGTCACATAATATCATAGCTTACATAAGAAACAATAGACTTACTAGGCCAAAGTAAAATAAATTGAGCATTAAGCATCAAACAGCTTCATACACGGGTCAAAATTTGGTACAGCCTCTTCAGTTTTCAGTATATGATTCTTTTTTGGATAAGTATGAATTATTTTATTGGTTTCAATAAGTCTAACCACAGAGTCTTACCATTAAAACTAACCAGGTAACATCTATCTAGAGGTAATCATCATATGATACATATCAAAATGCTATCTGCCCACAATTAACACAAATTCACAATAAATGACCATATAAAACAGAAAACATAAAGTAAACAAATTTAAGAAAAGAAAAAAACAAACCTGATTGACAAGCACAACTCGATGATCATGTAGCTGCTGAATAATCATGTCACACACTGTTGTTTTACCCGAAGCAGTACCTCCCGAAACCCCTAATCAATTTTCCAATTGAAACAACAAAAATCAAAAGTAATATCAGCTAAGAAATTATTAATTGAACAGGATTCTAATAAGACCGCGGGAAACCGATAGAGTGAAGATAATAATAAAGCATTTCGTAATTTCAGATTATCTAAGCAATTAACCAGCACAAATAAAAATAATGAAAACAAACATTACCGATGACGAAAGGCTGTTTGGCAGCATTGGAATCGGCCAGGGCTGTTGTAGATGAGGAGATAGGAACTGAAGAGCGAGGGGAAGAAGAAGAAGAAGAGCGGAGGCCGTCTAGGCGGAGGCCGGAGAAGTGAGGTCCCGACGCTTTCTCCATCACGTAATCTATTGAATTCGTTTCCTCCGGCATCCTTCTCTCGTCCGTCTCTTCTGTTCGACTGTTTTGTTGACTAGCAGAGACGCCTTGGTCAGCTTTCAGAATCGTCCCGGCCTTCAATCACGGTGCATATGTAGGAGCCCCCTTTTCATTTATTTATTATTTTATATTAATATTATGTTTTTATCACTATTGCGTTGGTTTGAGGCCGATAGAATAATCTCTTGATGCTCGTTTATATTCCGTCTCAATCACCCTGTTTGGGTGGGGCATTTTCAGCTTAAACTTAATTTTAAATTTAAAAAAAAAAAATTAAATTTAAAATATAAGTTTAATTTTTAAAATTTAAATTTAAATTTAAATTGTTAAATGTTATATTTATTTTTGTTGTTTTGAGTTCTATAATTATCATATGCAATTATCCAATGAGAACTATAATGTTAGTAAATCTTTTACAATTGCATAGTAAAAACAGAAATATACAACATCTTTACAAATTGTGTATCAAACTATCAATCATACCGATAATTTTTAGATATTTTATTAGATGTTAAGGATTTACATTTTTTAATTTTTTAATACTAGTTTTTTTTTTTTTTTTGGCTAAGCCTTTTAATACTAGGTTTGCATTTATATGTAGATTTACAAAATTTTCTAATTTATAATTTTGTCAAAATCCACGAAGAAAAAAAAAAGCAAAATGTTTTAAGTTATAGTTGACACAATTTATTTCAGAACCATTTATATTGTTTATTTGTTGATTAAAAATTTAAAATAAGTTATAAATTGTTAAAAAAAAATTTGACCCATTTTTTCAAATAAGTTGAAAATATTATTGCATTTGGCTTATAATTTTTTTAAAATTAATTAAAACAAACACTTTTAAAATAATTTATTTTTCAAAATAAGATATTATCACTAAAAATAAGTTGTTCCAAACCTAGCTTAAATAATCTTATATACTGAGTATTAAACTTTTTACAGGGATAAAATAAGTTTAATGGAATATGATATCTAACTAGGTTGAAACCCGAGCAATGCATGGGCTGTTTTATAAGTTAATTATAATAATTTTTTTATATAATAATAACAAAATATAAATTAATTGTAAAATAAAAAATATATCATTAAAAAATAAATTTATAATAACAATATATAAGTCTTATCTATCTTTAAGTTTTATATATTTATTGGAATAATGTTATTCCAAATATTCAACATAATTCGTAAAAAATATTAAGCATTATATATTAAATAAAATTATACTGTAAGATTTGTTTATATAATATTTGTGATTATAAATTTTATATTATTTTTTAAGCATTTTGTAAGAAATTCAATATCTAAAAAGTTTTAGGTTTATACTTTTTAGTGAAAAAATGAGTTACACTATTGCTTAATTATCATAAAAGATAAATAATTTTGCATTAACGGGTGTACATCATGTATTAACTTTTATACGATTTTATATTTAAGGTACAACACCGGATACAAGCAGTTAACCTATAGTATAAAACTAGCAATTTAAAAATTATAATATAAAAGTAAGAATGCAAGATTTTCATTTGTAAAATAGTTTTATAGTATCTTCTTATTATCAACTGAGTTTTAAATTTAAAGTAAATAAGATTTATAAATTACCCTACTTATTTGATTTGTATATTTTTCAAAATCATCTGATTTATTTATTTTTCGAAATGTTAGATATATTCTTATGAAATACTATTGAATTGAAAGTACGATGGAAGATAAATTCACACACAAGCACGTGCGCGTGCGCGCACACACACACACACATATAACATTGAACAATTGATGCAAGTAATTCACCTACTAATGCAGACTGTCTTCTTAAATAAATAGTATAGCTCCCTAGATATCAATTTTTTATATTAATTTCATAAATTTTAAATATATGATGTATTGAGTAGAACTTTTTCTTAAATATTTAAATGATATTTATTAAAATATAAGCCTAAAAGTTAGTTAGATTAACTATTGATAATAAATACGAATAAGTTTAATTCTTGTTAAATTATATTCCCTCCATCCTGAAAAGTAAGTCACAAGTTTAATTTATCTTTGTCCTAAAAAGAATGTCACAACATGTATATTAATATAATTTTATGGTTCGTATATTTTTTTATGTATGTCTATTCAATTTACAACTGATCTATATTTGTTTTCTTTTATCAATTTTGCATACTTTTTACAAAAATATAATTATATAAGTTTTATGTGACCCAAATTCATATAAATTAGCAATTCAAAAATCATAATATAAAGTCAAAAGTGAGAATATTAAATATAAGGTTTACCATTTATAATAGAGTTTTTGGAGTTATTTTATTATTATTGATTGAGTTTTAAAAACAAAATATAAAAGATTTATCCATTATCTTGCTCAATTTTTTTGTATTTTTTTAAACTTCTTTGATTTAATTTTTTTTAAAAGATTAACTATACCCTTGTGAAGTGTCATTATATTGAAAGTATGATTAAAGATGAGCTATTATATGTAGAAATAAGTATATATTTGCGAAGTGATTTTATTATGATTGTTTAAGGTTTAAAAATGATAATAAATAAGATTTATCCAGTTATTTAATCCGATTTGCATATTTTTCAAATATTTATGTATTTTTTAAATTGCAAGTAAATTTTTTAAAGTTAATTTTGATGAAAATTATGGTTGAACATAGTAATTATATCTGATTTTTATAATATAAATGTCAAATATACACTTTAGATGTGCCAATGAACAAAGAGTGTGATTGAAGATGGGTTATTATTTCATAGATGGATGTGTATATTGCACTTTGAATGGTTAAAGACTTATGAATTTTTAGTATTAAAAATGATTTTAAAGTTTTTAAATTTTATGTTGAATTAGTTACATTATAATCCGTAGCTCTAACAAAATTAAAAATGACTAACCATTTTTTTTTTATCAATTTAATGATTTTCTCTAATTTTGTGTAAAATTAGTTGATAGAAATGGTAAAACATTTATTATACTTTGAATGTTTGTTATATTATTAAATTGAGAAAAAATAGAGAAAAGTGTAATATAGTGCTCCAAAAAACTAAGAAAAACAGTTCGAATATAGAGTTTTATGAAGTTATCTTATCATGGGATTAATTGAAATTTAAAAATTAAAGGTAGATAAAATTTAATTACATCTAATTTATATATATTTTCAAGATTTCAAATATACCCTTTTTCAAATATTTTTAAGATGGATATATATAGACACACACACACACA
>JAUMHB010091582.1:0-14077 GCA_032359685.1 Pittosporum tobira
AAAAAAGAAAAAAGAAGAGGTAGATTTTAGATTTTAGATTTTAAATTTCAAATATATTCCAAAATATATAGCGGGCTGTATCAAGTTGTACAATCATATAGTATTTCACAGTACAAAATTTAAAACTTAATATTTTTTCACCAAAAGAAAACTTAATATTTAGAATACTTAACAATTTCATATAAAGAAGGTGGGTAAAATTGACATCTATCTGGAATCGTAATACAAAAATATGAAAACATTAAATAAAATAAGAAGAAATTATGGTACACTTGTTGATTTAACAAATGATAAATTTAGAGTTATTGAATATTGATAGTAATAATAATATTATATGCACAAATAAATATACAAAATACTAATAAATGTACAAAAGTTAATGTCTAAAAATAAATTTACAATAACAAACTTATTCATGTAGTATTATCAAACATTTATTTATTTATTTATTTTTAATGTCACATTAATCGCACTAACATACTGCTGTCCATTTATTCATAGTTTCCCCAACAAAAAGGAGAAAATAGAAACATTTATAAAAATAGTAAAATCAACCAAGCGACCATTAACCAGGAAGTCTGGTCTCCCTCGGTCTCTTCCACCACCAACGGACTCGTTACCGTCTGATCACTTCGACCTTTCACACCCCAAAAAGAAGCATACACAGTAAAGTGAAAATCCAAATATCTTTACGATTGACAACACACGCGTATTTAACTCTCTCTCACAATCTCTACATTTTCAACACTCCCCACCACCATTTAAGTGAGTGTGGAGGCAGTGGGTAGCAGCTTTACTTTCAGATCGGCTGTTCTTCCACTAACCATTGAAGACCTCTCCTTTTCCGGTAATCAGCTTAACCAACTGTCTGCATACTCTTATGCTTGCTCAGATCATTTCTTTTCTCTGTTTAATTAAGTTTATAAGACTTACTCATATTCATACATATATATATATATATAGTAATTCTTGAAATGAAGCTCTATGATCTTTCCCTTTTACCACTTTATTTACCCACTGTGTTTGTTGAGAAAATGTTGGAATTCTTGTTGTGCTTTAAACTCAAGTAAAGAATTCATCGATTTGCAAAAGAGATATTAACAAATAAAGTTCATAATTTCCTGCCAGTTGTATGGATTGCTTCAATAATGGGTATATATTGCTCCCATCTAATATACTCCTATATAACACTTTAGCAAAACTTTTGATGTATGTGCCATTATATATATGTGATGTTTTTATTTTTTATTTTTTTATGGAGTTTAATCTTCCTCTTTAAAGATATATGCTGACTATCGATTTCCGATACTGATTGTGAGATAATTGAGATAATAGTGATCTTATGTTTAGATGCACCGCTTTTCATCTGATCTGGTTTGAGTGTAATGTAAGATTAAACAGTGTTAACCTCGGTCCCTTACACTGCTCTTCTTCATGTATGCCCTCCGTCCTAACAATAGAGTACCATTTCATTTGTAAAATACAAAGAAAGCAGGATTCTTTTTTCAGGATGGTGCGAATATAATTCATTTATATATTTCTGACAGAAAAAATAAACTTTATTAGAAGAATAATTGCAAGCAGAAGCAGGGCTTATAATTGGGGCATGTATCTAAATTATTCTCTAACTTTCCTACTCATTACAGTGGTGAGCTTCAGGGTGCTGTCCCAAGCAAAATATGGGCTCTAAGAATAACCCTTCGGGCAATAGAGGAAGAAATCCAGTGTCTATATTCATCGTATTTGGTCTGTGCTGTTTCTTTTACTTACTGGGAGCATGGCAGAAGAGAGGTTTTGGAAAGGGAGATCGTATAGCATTGGAAATAACCAAGCACACAGACTGCAATATATTTCCTAATCTTGACTTTGAGCCTCATCACAAAATTGTCCAAATCGTTGAATCTTCTAAGGCTGATGTCAAAGTATATAAGCAATGTGATGTTAAATACACCGATTATACTCCTTGCCAAGAACAGAAACGAGCTATGACCTTCCCAAGGGAGAATATGATATACAGAGAAAGACATTGTCCCCCAGAAGGAGAAAAGTTGAAATGTCTTATTCCAGCACCCAAAGGGTACACGAGTCAATTTCCCTGGCCGAAAGGGCGTGACTATGTTCACTATGCTAATGTTCCTCATAAAAGCTTGACGTATGAGAAGGCTGTCCAGCACTGGGTAGAATATCAGGGTAATGTCTTCAAATTTCCTGGTGGTGGGACCATGTTTCCTCAAGGTGCAGATGCATACATTGATGAACTTGCGTTGGTTATTCCAATCAAGGATGGATCCGTCAGAACCGCTCTGGATACTGGTTGCGGAGTAAATTATTTCTTTCTTTCCTTTTTTTATATATACTAGTCTAAAAGGCACACATGCGTTGCATGTGCAGCAAAAAAAATATTTAAAAGTAAATATGAAATAAGATAATAATTAAAAATAGAATAGTCAAAAGTAGTTATCAAATGGAGAGCATCCAAACACGTCCTAAAGGCTAATAAATGATGATGTAGGTTGCAAGCTGGGGTGCTTATTTGATGAAGAGAAATGTATTGTCCATGTCATTTGCGCCCAGGGACAATCATGAAGCCCAAGTGCAGTTTGCACTGGAACGAGGAGTGCCAGCTGTCATTGGTGTTCTTGGAACGATACATCTTCCATATCCATCAAGAGCATTTGATATGGCCCAGTGTTCTCGTTGTTTGATTCCATGGACTGTAAACGGTATGTTATGAAAATGGAAAGAAGTAAAATTTCTTATATTTTCTGTTGGTTTCTAAATAAGCTTTATTACTTTCTTTTTAAAGGAATATATATTCTTTATTATGTACTTATATTTTCAGATGGAATGTACTTGATGGAAGTTGATAGAGTTCTTAGACCTGGTGGGTACTGGATCTTATCCGGCCCACCAATCAATTGGAAGATCTATTACAAAACTTGGAAACGATCGAAAGAGGATGTTCAGGCTGAGCAGCGAAAGATTGAAGAGCTTGCAAAGCGTCTTTGCTGGGAGAAGAAGTATGAAAAAGGAGATATTGCCATATGGAGAAAGAAAATAAATTCTGAATCTTGCCTGAGAAATTCAGCCAATATGTGTCAATCTAGAGATGCTGATGATGTTTGGTAAGTCAATATGCATCTCATTTGTTAAATAACATGGTAACTTTGTTAATTTTTATGCTACTAAATATGATAAACACATGAAAAGTTGTTATTAAAATATATTACCACCAATGTGTAATTTTAGGTACAAGGAAATGAAGCCATGCATGAGCCCCTTACCAGAAGTTTCCAGTGCGGACGAAGTAGCTGGAGGTGACCTGAAGAAGTTTCCGGCCAGATTATTTGAAGTACCTCCGCGAATAGCAAAGGGACTTGTTCCAAAGGTCACAGTTGAATCATATCAAGACGATAATAAACTCTGGAAAAAACATGTAAATACCTACAAAAGAATTAATCCGTTACTCAGCAGTGCAAGGTATCGGAACATAATGGATATGAATGCAGTTCTTGGAGGGTTTGCGGCAGCAATCAATTCCCCCAAATCATGGGTGATGAATGTTGTCCCTACTATTGCTCCAAACACTTTAGGTGTTATCTACGAGAGAGGTCTGATTGGGATATATCATGACTGGTTTGTCCACCTTATTTCTATGTTTTTGCTTATAAGTACTTACTTCCACAAATCCCAGTTAATTATGTACTCATTCCGTCCCATAAAAAGTGACATGGTTTGAATTTTTTGGTCAAATTGACTATTTTTTGAATCAAAATTACTACTAATCTATAAATAGATAGGCGAAGAAACTATAATCATTAGAAACTAAATCAAATGGACTTCTAGATCTAACGTTCATTTGTTTAAATACCTAAATATATAAAGTTAATTATTAATTTGAAAATTGGTCAATTTGACCAAAAAAATCAAACTATGTCACTTTTTATGGGACGGATGAAGTATTAATTAATGTCCTTTCAGGTGTGAAGGCTTTTCTACTTACCCAAGGACATATGACCTCATCCATGCTAATGGTATGTTCAGTTTGTACCAGAGCAAGTAAGTTTCTTGTTCCTTCGACTAAATGCCTTGTGTTGGTCTTATATGGTTCGTGTTTAGCTTTAAACTTGTAAATGGATTTTAGCTTTAAACTTGTAAATAGATATCTATGATAGGATATAATTGTAAGAATGATCATAAATTCTGAACTTAACCTCCAAATTAATATTTTCTGAGGGTCCACCCTTCTTTTAAAACATCAAAATTTTCGTTTCTGAGATCTGGCTGTGTCACTTTTGGGAAGGTTTCAATCGGGTTTATGTGAATAGTTTATCAGTGAGTTTGTGGGCTTTCTTTGGTTTCCTTAAATGTTTCAATATCCGACATTGCGAAATTAGGAGGTATTATACAATTTTACAGTTTCACTCAACGTAAATAATATATAGGTGTGAATTAGAAGATATTCTTCTAGAGATGGATCGTTTACTGCGGCCCGAAGGTTCAGTCATTCTCCGAGATGAAGTTGATGTCTTGAACAAGGTGAAACAAATTACCAGAGGCATGAGGTGGGACACAAAAATGGTTGATCATGAAGACGGGCCCCTAGTTCCTGAAAAGATACTTGTTGTTACCAAACAATATTGGGTTGGCAGCAGCAAGAACAGCACATCCGGTGATGACTAACAAACCAGTTCATTATTTACTCGCAGATTTTCACACTCCAATTTCAAATTTCTCTGGGAGAGATACAAAGATTTCTGCACCTCAGAAGCATGGATTAAATGTAAGTTCTGTGTTATATACTGTGTGTCATTTCTTAATTTAGCACATTTTTGTGAATTTCAACTCCTGGTAGTTGTGTAATTGGAGGGTATGGTAGATTAGGTTGGTTTTAAGCTCTCCTAAAAATAGGGCAAAAGCATAATAATTATATATCCTAATGTTGAATAATAATCATGATGTTAAATGAGCATTATGATTTTTTTTTAAAAAAAAATCTGTTGATTTAAAGTGATTAGTCAGTTTTCCAGTGCCTTGTACTTGTTTTTTGCTGCTCATGTTTTTTCTTTATTTTGATTCTAATGGAAGTATACTTTCCGTGTCCTTAAAAGCAGCTTTCATGTTATACTGAATTTTGGGATTGAGCTCACATGGTTGTATTAGTAGGTCAAGATGTTCTCAAAACCAAAGGGTTGACTAGTGTCATGGATTGTGAGTAATTTCTCAGGTGCACCAGGGCTGTAAATTCTTGATTTGGGTGAGAGATGAGGTAATACAAAATGTATTTTTTGAAAGGAAAAAAAATAAAAATAGTATATGGATTAAAGAATATGTGTGAGCGTATTTGATAAGTATTCGATATTGTTTTTAAAAACGATGGTTGTTAAGAAAGAAGGTTGATACGAATATTTATATACTCGTACTTTAGTTAGAAATGTTTAGTACTAATAATTGAATTTTGAGAACTCACGACATGTTTTTTTTTTAAATTTAGAAATTATGTTTGATTGTGAAACGAATTAAAAATAAATAACTATAAACTTTTGAAAAAGAAGAAGCATAGATATATCATTTAAATCCGATTGTATTTTGTAGACAACTATAAAAATGATCTAAAATTAATTATAATAACTTTGTGCTATTGTATGTGTTGAATATCCCTCCAAAATTCGATTAAAAATACGAGTTAATCATATCTCATCCGTTATTAGTGCACACAAACAAACATAGACGTGGAGTTCAAACTTTAATCGAACAGTGACTAGCACGGACAAAATCAAGCAACGCCTAACGAAATAGGAAAGCTAAAAGAAGGAAAGGAAATAAAATGGAAAGAAATCATTTGTATCACATGAGAAGGTTGGTTTTTCAAGATTTGGGTTGAGGTATAGATTCATTCTGAGGGGATTCCAAAACTCCGCACAACATTTTGGATTTGTTTAGTAGAAATTATCGAATTTAGTTTATAAATTAAATTAAATTTATAAAAAATTTAAAATAGAATTTAAACTATAAATTTATCTTTTTAAATATATATTTAAATTTATTAAATATAAACTTTTTGTTACAGTTTGATTTTTTTTTTTTTTTTTTAAACGTCTTACCAAACTGTTACCATTTTTATAAGCACTCAATAATAGAGAGTGATCTCAGAAAACAAACAAAAAAACAACGGGCGACCGAGTGTATATCTATTTACTATCATTACCAAATGCCAAATACCAACCAAAAGCAATTTAAATTAGAATTTAAAGTCAATTTGATTATTGTGGCCAATTTAAATTGTAAGTGTAATTTTTAAAAATTAGACGAAATAAATTTTAATATTTCAATCATTTAATTTGGTTATCTCAATTGGTAAGAACGTTCATTCTTGATCGAGAGTTTGAACCATGCACCCTTTCTGTTGTAACTTGTAAATAGTATTATAATTTTTTTCTCGGTGTTTTAACAATCATAGTCTAGGTTTTTCTTAATGCTTTTTTAAAGCACTGTACATTTGCCGGCATGTTCCCTACTTTTGTCGCAATCAATGTATAAAACACAATATACTTAATATCTACCGACACAAATGAGTTAAGTTAATTAAATTAAAAAAAAAAATTACTTGCTTAACTTAAGCCAAACACAAATTAGTTAATTATTAAATCAGCTGCCACATGACTGTGACATTGATCGAGCTAATTACTGTGTGTTTGTTGATAGTCACTCCTGGCTCGAGAGTTCTATTAACGAATTAATTCCTAGTCTCCCATGCTCCTAGCAATCTGAGTAGCTAGCTACTAATGAAGAAATTAAAGTTAAAGACTACTCTTGCTCTTATTGGACTTGAAGCAAAAAGACAGGCCAAGATTCATGAAGCATTAACTCCTCCTCACGTTATTAAGTACTCCATCTGTCTTAAAATGACCGTAATACTTTAATTTTGTGTGAAATTTAAAAAAATTGTTTAATATTATAATTTTAAATAGAAGAATAGTGATTGATATTATTATTCAAATATGAGACTAGGGAAGTAGTAGTTAAAGTGGTAAGGTATAGTATTCATATAATAATTTAAAATAAAATAATAGTAATTGAAATGGTAAGTCATATTTGATAAAATAACGATAATTTAAACAATTAACTTTATTAAATTTTCTAAATAAAGTATGTTACAATAATGTGTGACGTTAAAAAAAAATAAGTGTTATAATATAAATGGAACGGAGAGAATAACTTTTATGTCTTGAAAAAAAAAATGTTATGTTCTTTGGATGGAGATGAACGTTGTACAGTTGAGGAAGAAATCTTTGGAAACATATGCTTAAAGCTGTTTTCTTATCCTTTAATCCATTTTGAGTTTTATAAAATTTAGTTTTTGAAATGTACTAAGATTCAGTTTTGATATAAACATATTAAAATTTATAAAGTTGTATTTTGAGTAGTATTTTTTTTTTTATGTATTTCACAACATTTACTATGATATCAATCAAAATAAAATAAATTTATTTTAAATTTAAATTTTAAAATTTCACAAATATAAAAATCATAAGCAGAGATCCACAAAAGGATCGGCCTGACGGACTTTGGTCTAGGTCTGTCAGGATCGATATTTATTTGAAAAAGAGAAGGTCGATTTTTGAGTTGACCAGACAAGATTATGTACCAAAAAGTAAGGTCCGTTGAGGACTACCGGTCCTCAATCGGGTATTTTTAATTTTTTTTTATAATTTATAAGATTATTTAAATTTATTTTTTTATATATAACTTTTAGAATACTTTTATTAAGTTAATAATTCATAATTCTATTTTTTATTAAGTTAGTTAAAATAATTATTTTATATAATTAGTTATATAGTTATGTTATACATGTAGTTATATAGTTATTTTATATAGTTAGTTATTTTACATAATTATTTACTTTATATAGTTAACAATTTATATAGTTATACATGTAGTTATATAGTTATTTTATATAGTTAACTATTTTACATAATTATTTACTTTATATAGTTAGTAATTTATATAGTTATAAACTTATTTTTATAATACTTAATAATTTTTATAAAAGAGTATTAATCAATTATAATTAATTTTAATAATCAGTTCCAAATAGTTTATCAATACAGTAATATTTTGTTGTAACAGTTGATCATTTAGAAGGATACTCTCTTCGTCCCAATTTTATTGTAACACTTTGACTTTTTTTGGAGTTTGAAAAATTTATTTTATGTTATAATTTTAAAAGGAGAATAGTGATTGAAGTAGTAATATTATAATTTTAAAAAGAAAAATAGTGATTGAAGTGATGAAGTATAGTATTGATATTATAGTTTTAAATAAGAGAATAATGATTGAAGTGATGAGCCATATTTGATAAAGTAATGATAATTTAGAAAATTTACATTATTAATTTTTTTTTTAAAAAAAGTATAATTTTTATAAGATGTCCAAAAAAATAAATATTACAATTTTTATGAGACGGAGAATATGTTATACTCTTAGCAAGTCAGCAGTATTTGTTTTGGTGGTAGAAAATGTTGATAACTGTTTGTACGAGGCATTCACTGATGACTATTAAGATGTACTCCTCCATTTCAAAAATTAAATGGGTATTCTTTTATGAAAATGACCACGATATTTTTAATTTTTTTTGTTATAATATAAATAAAATTTTATATTATTTATAAAAATAAAATATTTTATTAGAAAAAATATAAATGAATTTTTATTTTTTTATGTATTTTTAATTTTGAAATTATGGGAATACGATTATATTCACTCATCTAAAAAATAATGAGTAAGAAAAATTATTTTTGAAATGAGAGAAAAATTTTGAACCATAAAAAATTTGAATATCCTACTAAAATTTTAAACAAACACCACATATTTTTATTAATATATATGCATACATCATTCATTTTTATTTTTATTTTAGAACAAAGAAAAAGTTACCCATCTCATTTTTTTTTTTAACAGAACGAGTATGTATATTCTCTGTGGTCCATAGCAATCGGTAATCATATCAACTGTGCGCAAGTCACAGTCTGCTTCATACTTGAAACTCTAATCTTCTCCCCTCTCTTCAGGGTTTTGTACCCCCTTCTTACTTCTCAATCTGCTTGCAGTAAGAGCTTTTCTCCATGAACAATTTTTCTATGTTGCTCTTGTAGAGGTAAGTAAATTTAAGTGCAAGAATCATCACAATGCTGAGGTGTTTGACGGGCAAGTAAAATATTTTGACAAGCAGATAAATTTTATTTGTTTATTTGATTTTTTAAAAACTTTTATTCTCCACACAGTTGATCTAACGCTATTTGTTGTTCCAATAATAAAAGAGACGGTGAAATATAGTTTTCTTGAATTGTTTCCATTGAATGAAGAGAATGATTGTAGCATTATGGTACATAAAACCATGTTTTGAAAACATCCACTTTCACAGGTGAGCACTGACACCAGTGATGGGAGATTCAAGTTTTTACAGATTGCAAAGGATTTGCCTACCATTAGTAAGTACAGAAAAGTGTACTTATCTTGATTCTATGTCAAGATTTAGTTTCTATGCTTGATTAATGCTATGGTTTAGTTGATTTTAGTCTTCTGCTAAAAATGAAATGCCATTGTGATTTGCAAGGGAGAGACCAAGACTTGTAGCATTGCATCCTAATTATATTCCATCTGTTCCACAAAACGTGCCCCTTTTGTAAATTTTGCGGAGGTTAAGAATATTTTTGTTCCATATTTGTCCCTAAGCATAATGAGTGGTTATTTCAATAGTGATGGTATTTTATCATACAATCAATAACAAGAGACTTATTTGCGTAACAAGAAAAATTGACAATGAGACTCTTTTTCTGGAATGGAAGGAGTAACATTTAACAGTTTCTAACATGATACGACTATATTTTGGTTACAGTGACTTCAGACATGCACTGCCTGAGCACCACAATAAAGTGCATTGCTGTGAGTTCTAAGCACTTAACCAATGCACCACGCTTGTTATAGAGTTGAATGCATCTCTTCTGCTTACTAATCATTGTGCGGTTGCTAGATCAAAGTCAATAGTGGTGCAAATATTTTGATTTTTTGTTGACTGATGCGTAACAGATAAACAAAATTTGGTTTATCTATTAATGCTTTTTCTTTCTTTGGAATATTGTAGCTTGGAGCAGTTGAGTTCCTAAGAAAACCACTCTCGGAGGAAAAAATCAGAAGCATATGGCAGCATGGGTTCACAAAGTCTGTAGTTTTATCCTCACCTGCTCACCATGTTTTCCAGTGTTCCAGTGTTGTTATAAGGACTTTTCATTCACAGAGTTTGCAAACTTTGAAGGATATGTGTTTATCTCATGTTTGCCCTCAAATACAATACTTTCTTGGTGGCGGCATGATAGTAAAATTGTAATGTTAAATTTGAGGATATTGTATAATTTTATACTATCATTAAAATGGAACTCTCTTTGTGGAACATGATTTTATTTTATTTTTTTGCAAATGTGATTCTTTTTATGGAATAGGATTTTGTTTGTTCTACTAGGCATTCAACACAGGAGGAAAGGACCTCTCTGAATCATTGACGCCTGTCCAAAAATCTGTGATCCAACTAGATAATGGAGAATCAGATAATCAATTATCTGTCCAAACAGAACACACGACTCAAATTCAAGAAAATAATCAGGGGCTGTCAGCAGTAAATGACAAGTATCCGGCTCCATCAACCCCACAAATAGAAAGAAAAGCAAGGTAACTAAATGAAGCGAATTTCCAAGATCAAACTAACAGTTTAACAGAGAAAGAATGGAGCAAAATGGGCATTCTAAATCTGTCAAAACTACTATTCATAATTCACTAGCTAAAACTACTGTTTAGATGAGCCCGCCTGAAGGACTAAAGGAGGTTGATATTAAAGAGAAGGATAAGAATAATGTTTGTCCTCAGCTTCCTAATTCTTGTGGGTATAAAGCTAATCGGAAAAGAATGAAGGTAAGTTGGCATATTATGATACTTTTTCCACAAAAGGAGTCTCGTTAAAAAATTCTCCAAATATTTATAAGTATGTATTTTCCTTCCACATTTAAACATAGACATGATAAGTGGTTAATTTAGTAGTGACGGTATAATAATGAAATTATGATAGTTAATTTGATGACATTGTGTCACCTTATAGTATACCATTGAAAGTCAGAAATTTGCAAATGGGGTATTTTTTGTGGAATGAGGTAGTAGTAAGTTCTTTAAAGATTGCTTTTATATGTTAGTGATGTTACAGTCTCGTGTATCAGGTAGACCGGACATCTGACCTGCACGAAAAATTTCTGCAGGCTATGGAGAAACTTGGTGTAGAGCAGGCCATACCTTCTAAAATATTAAAGGTGATGGATGTGGAAGGTTTAACTAGACATAATATAGCGAGTCATCTCCAGGTTAGTAGACAAGTTGCTATGTACCTTAATTTGTTGACCTGTTAGAACTGGGTGCTGTAGATTCATTTTTGCATGTTAGAAAAAAAATTCTCAGCAAAATTTAATTTTTTTCTTCATGATAGGATTTTGGCACTAAGACTACCACTTTCATTTTAAGCAGAAATATAGAATGCAGCAGAGGCACATTCTGCAAAGGAGTTATTACCCATGTAAAGCTGTAATGGCCTTCCCTCCATATCATTCTACTAATTGTGCCCTCCCAGCCAACCAGTTCTATCCGGCTTGGGTACCTCCTAGCAGCTATCCCTCTGGACCCCAACTGTGGGGCCCTCCTTACTATCCTCCATCCAAGCCTCCAGGGGTAACATTTGGACTCTTAGAAACTGGAAATGCTTCTCTATTAGCCTGATACGCATAGCTTTCGAGTATTTTAGCTTGATTTATTACAGCTATATAATTTGTACTACAACACGATGAAAAAGTCCATTCACCTGTGATCACTTTCCAAAGTTCTCAAATGCTGACTTACTCTCATACGAAATTTTCAATTCCACAGCAAGAATTTCATTTAAAAATTTTGTAAATATTAAGGACATATTTTTGTTCCATATTTAATAAATGATTAAGTGAGTAACAAAATGTTGACTAAGATATTTTATTTCAGGTGCATGGTGATCCACGGGATCACCATATGATGCATCCACTTGTTAGACCCTACTCTCTGCAGGTATGTTCCCTCGATTTTGATGTTCTCATTTTACAGGCTATATATATTTTCATCAAGGAGGAAAAAGTAAGTTATACATGGTTATTTGACTATATATATGTTTGTACACTGCAGAATGCATCTCCATTTCAGAGCTGTCGGATGCCACAAAATTCAGTTGACCTTCATCCGGTAATTCAGTAAATACTGTATTTTACAGTTTTATCCAATTTTATGAACTTATATCGTACTGAGCTTGCTTTTGTAAATGCAGGCAGAAGAGTTAATAGACCAAGTTGTGAAGGAGGTCATAAGCAAGCCATGGTTGCCTCTGCCTTTAGGCCTGAAACCTCCATCGACTCAGAGTGTGCTAACTGAGCTCTCTAAACAAGGAATCTTTGCTGTCCCGCGGGCTCATACTCAAGCCATGCATCCCCACTAACGTGGCACCCACTCATTGGCTATCAGCCGTGCCTAGTGTTACACAGGTCCTTATGTACATACCCTCCAAAGATGAAAATTAGTTGGTTAGTTGCCACAGAAGCTTGTTTGCTGGTGCCTTCATATGTGGAGATGTAATTGTACTTGCATATACACGTCCTGTATCTATTCCACAAGAAGACTTCCATTGTGATTTTTTTGTCCCAAAATAAGAGTCTCATTCCTATTCGTGGAAGTCTAAAGTGTAAACCTCTAAAGAGCTATATGCTCGTTATAAATTGTGGTAAGATGAACACAAGTATGGGAGCCATTACAAACAGCCATAGAGGGCTATCCTGGCAAAAATGTAGTCATTTGATCTCAGCAGTCCAACGTGAGATCGCAAGGCAGGGAAGCATTAGGCTGTTTTATCCGTCACACAAAGGAATTTACTACTTTGCCGTACATTAGTGCGATGCGACGGATGTTTTTCCAATTTGCCCTTATGTTTGTGTCGCACAAATGTTGTGTGAAGAATAATGCCTCACTCCAAGGTTGTGGAACGGAAGTTTGGTACTTTTTCCTTCGCACAAAGGTTACGTGAACCTCTTCGTTCTTTTATGCCACATATCTTGTGTCTTGATGCTTCCCCAGCCAATCTCGCAGGACGGCTGCGATCAAATGATTTTTTTTTTAATCATTGATGGAGATCGTCTCAAAATAGGGCTAGAGTTTTCACCTTAGCCTTAATTGGGGCAACGTGGCATTCCACGTGGCAGTCCAGCCGATTGGTCATCCCCAAGGCTCGGCGACCCACTTCGTCCAAAGAAGGATCTATCCCGGCTCTCGGCATCCAGAAGGTTCAAACTTGGCCATCGGCCTCTGAAAGATCTTGCACCCGCCTCAGTCCAGTCGGATCATCATCGTCATGGACTTTCAAACTATGCGCCTTCGCCCAGACCTCCCCAGATAGCGGGTCCAATCCACCCAATCGATCGGGCCTAACTTTGCCTAGTCCTGGTCCAGCCGCTCAAAGGCTATAAAACAAGTTTCTAGGCGGTGTCTAATCAGCCACCTAACCCTGCAGCCCTGTTAACTCAAAAAAGGCACGCCATACCTGCTGTCAACTCAAAGCAGACACACAATGCCTACTTTATCGGGCTGCGGGTCAAGGCAAATTCCACAAATACCGTCTCATTTTCACAAAAAAGGGGATCCAGAAAATTGAACAAAAGAGCCCAAACTCTGTAAAAATACAAATACTCCGGTAAATCATTCCCCCTCCCACTTAATATCCAGATTATCACTTTAATCTTCGCTAACTTAAGCATCGAAAAGGGGAACGAGTGAACAACCCCCGTGTCGCCCGTGTTTCAGGTGAACTCACTCTTGCTGACGGGTGTCCAACTGAAAACAAATTTTGGACTTGGTCAAATGTTGGATTGATCCCAACAATCATATAATAATCTATTTTAATCCCGGATGAAAATCCAATAAATAAATCTTCTATCTTAAAATTTGTAAATTTTGCCCTCTACAATGCTTC
>JAUMHB010091582.1:14177-30570 GCA_032359685.1 Pittosporum tobira
CTATCACATGCACATGCTACTAGTTTCTGACTTGAATCCAGGCTTATATAATTCACCAAGAAGTCGTCCGTTATTGTTGACAGTTAGGTCGTGTCTTGAATGTCTGTTTTACCTCCATCTATTTGTCCAAGCGCACATTTTAACACCATAACATTTTCAAGCAATTTTATTCAATAAATATACAGATGCAAAATTTTGTAACGACTAATATTATATTATTATTAAATATAATATGATATTTTAATTATTTTAGAAAATTAAATAAAAAGTATAATAGATGA
This sequence comes from Pittosporum tobira, assembly GCA_032359685.1. Classification (NCBI taxonomy): domain Eukaryota; kingdom Viridiplantae; phylum Streptophyta; class Magnoliopsida; order Apiales; family Pittosporaceae; genus Pittosporum; species Pittosporum tobira. Next base: position 14,459 of record JAUMHB010091582.1, read on the forward strand.
AAATCAGATTTTAATAATATTTCAAATTCATTCAGCCCATTTATCTTTTTGGAAAATAAAATAAAATAAATTGATTTGTAGGATAAACATTGTTACTATGTAATAAGGGAAAAAATTTAGATAGTCAGGAACTCAGGATAATAATGTTATTTAAATAAAAAAACAGGAGCGGCCCAAATCAATAGGTATCGGGGGATCAACAATTAAAGAACTCAAAAAAGCAAGCCGACTTTTTGAAGTTTTTTTTCCTTTCACTTTATAATTCCTTGTGTCCCTGTCTTTCTGGTTTATCGGAATCTTCAACGCAGGAAGAAGCTCTGCAATCTTGAAGAAATTAGCAATTATCTCTGGCACATGTAAGTTATTTCATTTATTTATCCACTCTGAGGGATGATTTACTTACTTCAGGTTACGAATTATTGTAATTCTTTTGTAAATTATAAACCATTTACATGCATAATCTTATATTAATTTTAATGAATTCCTGGAAAGAATCTACCTTGACCTTGGAGGAAAACATGTTTTGACCTGAAAATGTTTGCGAATTTAGCAAATTAGACTCTCATTGTAGGACAGATGGAGTGAGATTGTATTTCAAAATATTTTCTTGGGAAAAAAAAGAAGAAGAAGACAGTGCTTAGTTTCTTTCTGTAGTTTTCATTTATGGGATCTGTTTTATTGATTTTGTTACAAAATTTCGGTGCTATTGTAGCTATTTGAAGGGCTGGTGAATTAGAGAAACTTAATAAGAGTTGGGATTTAAGGGATTTGTAGAGAATGGCGTGTAAGGGGTGTTTGGAGTGTTTATTGAAGCTCCTTAACTTCTTGTTGACGCTTCTGGGTCTGGCCATGGTGGGGTATGGAATATACCTCTTTGTGGAGTACAAAAATGCATCTTCAAGTCATCCAGGAATCACGCCATCCAGTGATGAAATGATACAGCTTGGTCGCCCATTGTTGATGGCTGTGTCTCTGTCAGAAAACATTTTTGACAACTTGCCTAAGGCTTGGTAAGATGACACACTTCGCCTCATTTGTTTTCGGTTCGGGTTAGTGTCAGATTTCATCATATATCATATTGTTGAGTTTTGAATTTGATTGATCTGAGTTTTGGCATACATATCTCGGTTATTCAGTGCTATGTTGTTTTCTCTGCATGCGCTGTTTAACTAAATGTATTTTGGGTATGATAGATAACAGAAGCAAGCACCAGAACCACTTTGAATTTTTACTTTCTGAAACCTGATTTATAGGAAGCTTGTGATTTAACTCATTTGTAGTAATTGATTCATTTGGAACCTCTCTCTCTCTCTCTCTCTTGTTATTTATTTAGTAAAAATTGTTCTTTTGTTTATTTATCCATCGGTGTATAAATTTTTAAGTATTTGTTGTTTTTCTGTAATCCCTGCTGTATATTGAAGGGGAATTGCCTTCGCGTGTGGTGTTTTAGATTTTTAGTTATTGGCTCTTTGATACGTATTTTCTGTCTATATGTTGAACTTGAAGAGGAGTTAGTAGTTGCGACACTGAATGGCCTGCCATTCAAATCAGTAGACGATGATTTGTTCTCACAATAAAAGAAATGCAAGGCTCCTTATGAGTTGAAGTTGATCTGTACATTCAATGCCTTTAACAAAGAAAGCTCTGTTTACAAGTTAACATTTCTCCATACTACATGCCAAAAAAAGCACTCCTTAGGAGTTCCAGTTGAACATATTTATTCTCTGTTAATCCCATATTGTACAATCGACGCAGTTTGTAGTAATTTTTGTGAATTCTTTTTTTGCTTCAGTAATATTGAAGTATTTAGCCCCTATTGATATCTAATTACCATTATTGAGAGTGTTTGAACTTGAAATTACTAAAGCAGACTTTGTTTTTCCTCGTATTGAAGTACATATCAATTAATTTGTGATGTTGTTTCAAGGCTTTTGACTTGTCGGCTAATAAGTTTGTCCTGTGCAGGTTCATATACTTATTTGTTGGTCTTGGTGTAATTGTCTTTGTCATATCTTGTTTTGGTTGCATTGGAGCAGCAACACGGAATGGATGCTGTCTTTCTTGCGTATCCTGATTGCTCATTTGTCCTTTATTTCGGCGATTGAGTTTAATCATAGTATAGATTTGAGAGGGTAATCATGACTTATTTTATATGTGATGCAATTCTACGCCATAACCATTTTGTAGTTTCTACAGTGATGATGTTATGATGATGCTCATGCCACATCGTCATTGTCAGTTCGGTGGTTCCAGAACTTAAGTTGAATTATACATATAAAAAGGTTTTACTTATAGGAGAGCTGATCAGTGTGGGATCTTTCTAGAGATTGGTGATCTGCTCTTTGTTGAGTATTTTCCTTTTATTTTCACTTGTTACCGAGTGGATGGACTGCTAGCCTCCCTCTGCTAGTCTCTATTCTACTTATTAAAAAATTCTGTCGTTTAAAAAAAAGGCATTTTCTATGGATAGTTTGTCTGACATTTTAAGAGTGATTGGATTCCTTAAGCCCATGCAGTATTCGTTGTTGGTGATCTTGTTGATCTTGGTAGAACTGGGTGTTGCAGCATTCATATTCTTTGACAAAAGCTGGAAAGATGTGGGTATCCTTCTAACTAGTGTTTTTGGTTGTGAGACAATACATTTACTTATCCAATTAAACACATATAAATCTGTTTCAGAAAATTCCAAGAGATAAAACTGGAGACTTTGATATGATTTATGGATTTCTGGAAAAGAATTGGAAAATCGCAAGGTGGGTTGCTCTTGGGGCTGTTATTTTTGAGGTAAGGCTGGACTCCTCTGCTTATGTGCACTACGATATCAACTTCCCATCACTTATTAATTAGAATTTCAAACCTGCCTTGCTCCATATGTCCATAATTTTGTCTCTAGACAGTTGTTTGCTTCAGATTATTTTGAAGCCCCTTATGATTTCAGTTTTACCGATTATTTGTGCAATGTCAGGCTCTAGCATTCTCCGTTGCTCTTTGTGTAAGGGCAGCAAACAGACCAGTGGACTATGATAGTGATGAAGAGTATATAGGTGGACCCAGGCAACAACTCCGGCAGCAATTGATCAACAACAGGTCACCTGCTCCTGCTACAGGTGTCCCTGTTGCTAGTGCCCTTGACCAACGTCCCAGCAGGAGTGATGCTTGGAGTACACGAATGCGGGAAAAGGTACAAGCCCATTTCCTCAAAATCATTCTCAGAAATAACTATTATGGGTGGTCCGCATGGTAGTCTTTAGATGCATGGCCAGGATTAATATCAGCATGAGAAAAGCTTAAACATTGTAATTTCTGGATATAAATCATCGTCTGAAAGTAGATAATAATCAGGAACAGATGTTTCATGAGTAGAATAATTGCCAGAATTTGGTATGCATCATGCCCTATTTCATGCACGATCAAGTTGCCAAGTTATGGTCTCTACCAAGTGGATCTCAATAGACTTATATTGCATTTGATATTCTTTGCATAATTTACTCTGTGTACTATATACCTTGATATCTTATGGTTGATGTTTTTGTGGTTCCTTCTTTTTGTGCATGTAAACAGTACGGGCTTGACACTTCTGAGTTTACATACAACCCATCAGAACCAAACAGGCATCAGCAAGCTGGCCCACAGCAAACCGAGGAAAAGAGTCGCTGCACAATCATGTAAATTATCATCTGTGTATTTTTGCACAAATTTGGAATTGGATGAGCATCTGGAAACTGATTTTTATCAACTGGTGTGTGAACTTTATTTGTCCAGTGAACACTCTCCTCCCCCAACCCTCTTCTTTTCAAGACGATACCTCTTATGTGTGGGAACTTGTATGATACATCTTTGTTTACTAATGTTCAAAGATAAACTTTGGATTGCATAATGTTAGTAAGATATTTAGACACGAATACTAAAAAAACATAAGGAAAAAGAAAAGAAACATGAAAGTCAAAATTATTTGAGATTTAATGCTCAGTCAATTGTACTACTATTACTGTTCAACACTGTACAATTGAATTTATGAATTCATTCCCTTTTTATTTATTTATTTATTTATTTTTAGGGTGAATGATTTTCATGGTGAAGAGTCCAATACCCTGCATGAAACCACCTTTAATGACTTTACATGAATGCAAGAGTTGATTGTAGATTGGGGTCCAAACAGTTTCATTTGATAGAATAGGGTATATTTTATTTCACCTTCCAATAATTGATATTATAATATGATTTTGGTTTGATGCATTGTTCTTGTAAAGATATCTCTACAGTTTCGTCGTCAATGGTAAGCTTGTTTAGTGGACGTCATTTTCACTATTTTCCTTTGCTACCCTAGATCTCCATAGAGGTTTATTATTCCAACCTACTCTGCTCCGTCTGTATATATTTCTGTCTCAATTTTTAAAGCGCACATAAGAATTTTTGCATGCGCCATAAATTGTTGAGTGTACAGATTTGTAGCATTTGAATTAAGATTGGACAGTTAGAATTATCTTGGTTATATAATGCTATTTAGTCAATCTTAATTGTGGATCATGCGGGTGTAGACATAAATGTCGAATGTGGTCCTAATATAGAGCAGTAGGTGAATAGTGAACGAGGTGTTTCTCCTTTACAATTCTCTTTATCCTTGCTCTTTTAATTCTTTTATTATTCCCCTTACTATTTTGGATTTATCTGTCTTTTTCAATATGATAAAATGATTGTTGACATTGAATTTTTGCTCATTTAGTGTTGAAATTTTGAATTGTTATTATGAATAAAATGAGTGATGCTCGTGATGATGGTTTAGGTAATACCACCAAGTGCTAACCCCCTTTTTCCTTCTTCCTCCATCACAACTGCGACAAAATCAGCCGAACTTTAGCTTTGTCCCAGATTGGCAACTATCGTCCTAACCATTAATCTAACACTATTTTCGTTCCGTTACAAAATTAAATATATATTAAAAAAATAACAATTTTTATGAATAAATTATTTTTTATAATTTTATCTTTAAAAAAAAGATATATTTGAGACGAATGTAATAACGTGGTCGAAAACATATTGGTTTAGGTTTCTACCGATGCTAATAAGTAAAAAATGATTTTATTTTATTTTTATTTTTTTTTATAATATAAGAAAAATTGAAAAAAAAATAAAATAAATGAAACTTTGTTATTGGAATGGATGAAATATTAAATAATTATGATGTACTCACGGATTTTGAGGAAACCTTGATGTTGAAGTTACTTCTATCTATTGAAACTCCCTCAAGAGACCCATCCTTCAGATAATTTCTATTTTTGTTATGTTGCCTAATAAATTGGGCAACTTGTCCATAATTCCATTCCCCTGCTTCCATTTTCAATCCACATGTTTCATCTTTTCATACCAATCGTGCATTATTATATTGCATTTGAATTAAAAGAAATTGATTTACTTTTGGTGGTCTTTGGATCGAAAATACAGCTTTCTCTGCAAATATAATTACGTTAGAGTAAACACAAATTATTTTCAGATATAAATAGTTGCTAAAAGGTTAATATTCAATTATAAATTGTACCCACTAATTTACTATAGGAGATGTTCAAAGGGTGGATTTCTAAGTTTAGATGGATCGGACTAACCTTACAACATCATCTCAAGCATTAAAGGTTTAATCTCTTAAAAAAAAATTTCAACATTTGTTACGGATAGAAGGTTTTGAATTAACAATTATCCATTATAATTGATAATAAATGATTTTCAATATAATAAAATCATAACGGATGACAATACTTAAAAACTATTGAGATTATATGAGATGCTTAACTGAATTTTTATAAAGTCAGCTACAAAAGTGATGGAATATTAAAAATAGGCATAAAACATATATTTAGCTTTACAGTATTGTATTGAGTCACTTCCTCGTGTACTAGTACATTAATTAAGTACACACGGATATTACATTTGTTTTAAAATTAGAGTTAATAATTTTTTTTATATTTTTTAAAATTAAAAAAAAAATATTTATTTTAATATCATAAAATAATATGATATTTTTAATATTATATACTGTATATATATATATATATATATAGAGAGAGAGAGAGAGAGAGAGAGAGAAAATTTACATAATTTTAAAAGAAATTATTTTATAAAAATTTTATTATCTAAAAATTATAATCGAATAACTGATTTTAAAAATTTATAATACATCAGTATCTAAATCTATATTTATATATATATATATCTATCTATACCCATATATCCACACACACATTATCCCTCCATCCTAAAAAAAAGGATCAAATGCATGATTTTTTGTCTTAAAATGAAAGAACTAAACATAAAAATTAAAGAAATTATGTGATGTATATTTAAAAAAAAAAAAAAAAATTTTTTTGGAAAAAATAAATTTTATATGGTATAAAATAATTTTCTCACTTTAAAAGTAATAATTTTCAATTTACTTACATTATATGGTTTGGTGTTTTTTTTTTAGACGAAATGAGAGAGTGTGTGTATATACTCCCTCCGTCCCAAAAGATTTGCAATAATTTAACTTTGTGTGAAGTTTAAAAAATATGTTTGATATTATAATTTTAAATAAGAGAATAGTAAAATAGTAGTTAAAGTGGTGAGATCATATTTGATAAAATAATAATAATTTAGACAATTAATATTATTAATTTTTTTAAATTGAATATGTTATAAATAATATAAAATATTAAAAAAATTATATTATAATATAAATGAGACTTAATATATATATATATATATATATATATATTTAAAATATCTCGACTTTTAGAAAAGTGAAGTATGAGTATCTTTTCACATTACTCTTGTATTTGGATGTACAAATGTACTACTTAGTTGGACTTCATTTCATCAGCTTTCGATCCCATTTCCACTGTTTGTCATTTTATTTCCTTCGCTGAAATGAAAAGTCTTCTGCAAATCGACCTCGAAGCAATGTTTCTCCACATATAACGAATCAACCTCCACATATACTCGATGTCGTGAGTGCTCTGGACCCACTCTTGTAATTCATTTAATGTGTCATTCTTCTGATCCCCTCCTCGTCCCCTTTCTTAGAGTCCACCTCCACTCCCCTCTCTCTCTCTCTCTCTCTCTCTCTCAAATTATATATATATATATATATATATATAGATAAGTCGCATTCAAAGACAAAGAGATAGAAGTTTCATCAAACCCAATATACATCCACTATTTAGATTTAAATATTTGTCAATATTTATTATATTTATTATTATTAATAGAGAATGATATTTTTATTTATAAGAATGTTCGTTATTAATAATATCCATTATTAATATGTCTGTTATTATTAATAATAGATATTTTATGTAAGAAAAAAATACATTTATTATTAATAGAAATAGTAACATATATGTTTTATTCTTATTAAATTAAAATTTGGACGTTAGATTTTAAGTTAAATAAAATAATATTTTTATTCAATTTTAAAACAATATTTTATCTAATTTTATCCCATACTCTCACACACACACACACACACATATATATATATAAGCATTAATAATTAAGATTGATTATCTTATTTAAACGATCGTAGCCATCTTATCTTGATTTAACTATGTAAATTGTTTACTTACATGCTAAAAATTATTTAGATGAATGTGTCATATATATATATATATATATATATATATATTGCCGACCCACCATTCAGTCTCCAGCTGTTCCAGCTTGTATTCTTGTTTATTAACTTGTTAATCACTTATTTGACTTAAGCATGCATATAATTTACTATTAATTCTTGTTCTATTTAATCTTCTCGTGCCACTTTTCTGGCAATCTTAGGAAGTGGGGTCTTTGCAAATCTATGCTGTGGACGGTATGTATAAATTTATATAAATAAAAGTTAGTTAGTCGGTGTCTTTACATATAATTTGCCAGTCCTTAACAGTCTGTATGTTTCTTTGTTTATTGCAGCATATTTTAGTTGCTTCACAGTGATTATTTGTAACATATAGGACTAATTACCCATCAAATTTATTTAATAAGTATCATTTTCTTAATCTTTAGATATAATATTTTCTTTTTAGTAAATGTCTTGTGTAAATGATGCAATTTGAAGCTGAATTGCAGGGATATTTGTTTAAACTACTTGTGCCTACGGTTATCTTGTCCACTACACCCTAGTGAAAGTTACGGAGGTAGCACCAATTCAGTTAATGAATTAAAAATATTTTTGACCCGTGTTGTTATCACTTTTAGACATTGAACTCTGAATTTTTTTTTTTTTGAAATCGAACATCAATGTTCGTACATTTTTTGAAATTAAACCTTCCGACGAATTCAATTTCAATTTTGGCCAGAATATTCAAATTTTTCCGGCGATACAAATTTTCGAAGGGGCATTAAGTGATGTGAAATTACATTTTTACCCTTCCTCCAGCCAAAAATAAAATTGAACTCGTCGGAAGGTTTAATTTCAAAAAATGTACGAACATTGAGGTTCAATTTCAAATTTTTTTTTTCAGGTTCAATGTCTAAAAGTGATAACAACAGGGTTAAAAATACATTTAAGCCAGTATTCTTGATAGTTACTAATTACAACTGAAATTAAAATTCCTACAACTTTGATTTTTAATTTTTTAATCTTTTATATGTTAATAAGAGAACGACTAGGTGTGAGGACCAATTGAGTTTTTCTTTTTTGGCAAGTTGAGGCTGTGGGTGTCTGTTATTTGGATCTAGTACGAATCTTCTTAGTTTTTGGCATCAACCCACCCGCACGTTTGCACTGGCCTTTAAAACCCCTTATTTAACAATTTTATTTCCAAGAACATGGTGAATCCAGAACAGTTCATTTCGTACATTGTTTGATAGTTGTGTTTTTTGAGGTTGCATTATTACTATATTGCTATTATCGAGGGAGGATGAAAGCTCGGAGGAGAAAGCGTCCTGAGGTATGCTCTAACGTGCTTTAGTACTTCATAGAGTGTGTGTAATTGTGATTTTAAGGTTGACTTTTATAGTCTTTGATAATATATTTGGAGGATTACATTGATTTGCAGGCCTTTTGGCCCTCCTTTGTGATGAAGAAATGGCTTAATATTAAACCCAAGGTGTATGAGTTCAGTGAAGATGAAGTTGACACTGAAAATGAGAGCGAGGATGAATGTAAGTGATATTTTTTAATTACTTTGCAGTACACTTTTGCCCCTTCTGTGCTTTATAATTTCCTATATTTCTAGATTTCCCGATGAAGCCTATTCTGTTAAAGAAGAACGAAGATATGTTTCGTGTAGGACAGGGGAACCTTTCTGAATCCCAAAGTCAAGCTTCAGGCAGTATGTAATTTATGTTTCAGCAATCTCATCCTGTCAAATGAAACTTCTAATCGTTTCTTCCTGTAACCTTGAAATTATGAATCATTCTTTTGCTATAGCTTGAATATTAGTATGATAAATCAAGGACCTCCTTCACTATAATCTTTGATTCTTGGATGCTCTCTGATTTTAATTAGCCATGTCTGCTGAAAAATCATTTATGCCGTGTCTTCAAAGTTTTTTGTTTAGCCAAAAGAAAATATAAATAAATAATTCAATCATATATGCAGTGCCTGAAGTCTTTTGTTACTTGTTCTATTCTTGATTAGTGCATTCCCTGATCATCCACTTATGTTTCAAGCAACCATTTGAATAGTTAAAATTTAAAATGCTCAATACCTTTTGTTACGTTTTTACCTTATGCATCATCAAGTTCAGTACGTTGTGCCTGTACTGAAAATTCTGTAAATGCAGGGCCACCTCCAAAAAGTTATTGGACAAGACAGAGGAGAGGGAAATCAGAGACTCTGCGCGCTCAGTATATTAATACAAAAGATGTGAGGTTTGTCTTTCAATAATTCTCTGTATTCTACTTAATTATTTGGTAATGAAAAACTAATTAATATTGTACTATCTTATTATGACTGATTCATTTTAGCGCTTGTTTTTTGGTAGGGTGACAATAGGCACTTGGAATGTTGCTGGAAAACTTCCGGATGTGGATCTGGAGATCGATGAGTGGCTCTGTATGGAAGAGCCAGCGGATGTTTACATTCTTGGGTAAGTACTTCTTCACATCTCATAAATCAAGTTAAAATTCTAAAATTCATATTACGCTGATTTGACTGTAACTCTGTTTAGCAGCGAATAATAATTTGATTTTACTGGAATAAAGTCTAACGATGGTAATTTTAATGGTTGTTGATGTTCAAAGTTTCCAAGAGGTGGTGCCTTTAAATGTCGGGAATGTTTTGGGAGCAGAGACTGGAAGGCCAATTCCAAAATGGGAGTCTATTATTCCTAGAACTTTGAATAAATCATTTGAACTCGACGCGAAACAGAAAAGCTTTAGTGCGCCACCATCACCAGTATTACAGACTTCTTCTGCTGCTGATATACTCGATGATGCAGATGATCTTTCTGCCCTAGAGTTGATGGGCAAGGACCCCACAAGCACTGATAATGCAAGTGACCCCGAAAACCAAAACCGCCACGGGCTCATTGACATGGGGAAGAAATTTCATTTGAAAAGAACTTGTAGCTTTGATCGTTATAGTAGATTGGACTGGCCCGAGCATCCATTGGACATAACATCTCAGGCTCTCTCCTCTAGTTTTAAGCCGAGGAGAGTACTAAGCAGTTCAGCTAGAGTTGGATCCGATTGGAAGGAAGACGTTCAAATTTTCAATCCTCGAAAAAATGCATTTGGTGGTAGTGGGTTGAAAAGGGTGCACCATAGCTCAGGAAACCTAGGGCTGGTATGGATGGGTCAGCTGGAGAAATCTGAAGTTCTTGATTCTCGTGCTGATATTTCAGATCAATGTTCTGAAGAGGAAGAGGATTCTTTTGAAATATCTGAGACGGAAAATGAAAATGCAGCTTTAGAAGATGGAATAAAATCACATCCTAGGTATGTCCGAATTGTCAGTAAGCAAATGGTAGGAATATACATCTCTGTTTGGGTCCGTAGAAAATTGAGAAGACATATACATAACTTGGAAGTCTCTCCTGTTGGGGTCGGGCTTATGGGCTACATGGGAAACAAGGTACGACTTCTTTCACAATAAATTAAACAGGAATTGATATTTACACTCCAAAAATCTCCATTTACACTCAATTGTGCAAAACAGTTGCTCTATGTACAACAAAATACATGTTTTATGGAGTGTAAATGGTTTTTTTTTTAGTGTAAATATCAATTCCAGTGAATTCATTACTATATAACTTAAAATACGTAAAGGTTTGTGGTGTAGGGATCTGTGTCTGTTAGCATGTCCCTTTTGCAAACGCGGATGTGCTTTGTGTGTTCTCATTTAAGCTCTGGTCATAAGGATGGGTATGAACAGAGGCGTAATTCTGATGTGCACGAGATCTTAAGGCGTACTCATTTCTCGTCGGCTTTTGACACTGGCCAGCCCCTGACAATCCCATCCCACGAGTAAGTGCATTTCGTTTAATTGCATTCAGATACAATTAAATTTAAAAACTGACAGTGAATGTGAATTCTTCCGAAACAGTCAGGTGTTCTGGTTTGGTGATTTAAATTATCGTATCAATTTGTTGGATTCAGAGATAAGGAAACTTGTTGCCAAGAAGCAGTGGAATGAACTTCTCAACAGCGATCAGGTAAGACTTGCTACACTAAGTTCACATACAAATGGTATCTATTATTATGAATACGGACAAGGAGAAACAAAGGTTCTGATTTTGGTCATTCATGGACCAATTATGTCAGTTAGTCTTGGTCATAGGATGATATGAGTTTAATCCCATATGCTTATTGAAGACAAGTATTTCCCCAACTTGTTACAAACCTGCGAATACTTTTTCTGAAATTACAAGCCTGAGGTCCTTTTGTTTTAAAGTATTAACCCTTTAGTGGAAGACTGAAATTTTTTTTTTTATTTTTTATTTTTTTATTTATTTTGGTAATAACTTTTTAAAAATTGTTTTGTTTGTTTAATACACAGAATGAGACATCTTGTTCAAATTTTTTATATATTTCCATCGAGGATTTAATACATCATTATGAATCTCAATATGTGAAGATGAACGATAACATGAGATGAATGTTGCAGCTAAACAAAGAACTTCGAAGCGGGGTGTTTAATGGATGGAAAGAGGGAGTACTAAAGTTTCCCCCCACTTACAAGTATGGAATCAACTCTGATATATACGTTGGTGAAAACCCAAAAGAAGGGGAGAAGAAGAGATCTCCAGCATGGTAAATCGAAATTTCTTTTGAACCCACGGGATTGCAAATCTCAGAATCACGAACAGTATGAAAAATGAAATTGTCCCCTTTTTCAGCTTAAAATAATTACAAAAATGATTTCTATGGAATTTACAATCGACTTCTGTCCTGATTATTGAGGCTTGACAAGAATCACTTAAATTTCATTTGAGTTATAATGGCCTAATGGGATCAGAAAACCGCACCCACTTTTTGGAGTCCAGAGTTGTCTCTGTGTGTGTGTGTCTGTCTATTTATACGGTGCATCTTTTTGGAGAGAAAATCTTGTCCAATGTGAAACTAGTTAATAACTTTTGGAATATACAGGTGTGATCGTATACTGTGGGTGGGAAAAGGCATAAAACAGCTCTTGTACAACCGAGCAGAAATATGGCTCTCAGATCATCGGCCAGTAAGTTCAGCCTTCTTGATTGCAGTTGAAGTTTTCAATCAACGAAAACTCCGAAAGGCTCTCAATGTCAATAGTGCAGTAGTACACGCGGAGATTTTCCAAGAAGGTTGAGAGGTGGTAACAAATAACAGTGGGTGAGTTATCACACATAGAGCATTACAACTGTCGGTCTTTAAATTTGGGACAATAAATTTTTAATATTAAATTTTTTTGATAAATTAATGAGGCTTCATATTGATATATTATCATATGGTTACTTTTCTCAAGCAGGATTTATGACTTGAAGTACGAAATGAACAAATCAGAGGGTTTTCATGTTTCTTTCGAAATTCGCCCTCATACATATTTGCAGAATTGTTTTGAGGATTCATCAAGAATCATCACTAACAATATATTCCATACAATTTTCTTGTAGAATAGTTCGAAACTCAAACGAAAAATGATTTATAATGTATTCAAACTTGGATAATATAAGCTTTGTGATACCCCCAAAAAAAGAAAAAAAGAAAGAAAATAAAGAGAGTAAATTATTCGTTAGGTCATGCTTTTAGCATAATAAAGACCTTATCAGATGTACTGTTATATATATATATAGTAAGAAGTTATGAAAATCTGTTGTTATACATGATGTGGAAGACAAAGGATATGTGATAGGCAGGGCCGCAGGGATATTAAAGGAAGGGAGTCCGAGTTTGACTAATTAACTTAAAAAGGAGTTCTTATTGAGTTTGAATTCGAACTTTAAGCAAGTTAAATTTGAATTTATGCGTAAAAATTTGATTCATTTTTACCCCATATAATGTAAGTGAGCAATAAACAAATTATGTCAAATTGATGCACTAACAGATGCACTAATAAAATGTATATAAACTAACATGTCAAATTGTAATTAGTGGTTGTCTGACTATATATGAGGTGAATCTGTCATTCTAACTAATTGTAATTTGACACGTCAATTTGTGTATAATTTATTAATGTATCTCTTTAGTGTACATAACATTATTGATAACAAAACCGACTCAAGCTGAACTGCAATCAAAGACTTAAAAACGGCAACCACAATCTTTTATGGCCATATATATTCACTAAAATGACAAGGTTGGAAAAATAACCCAACTTTATAAATTCATGCTTTACAGTTCATCTTTTCTGTGGTTTCAGTCATCAAAACTGAAAACTGAAAAATGTTGTAACCAACTTATATTTATCACAGGATAGAGATAAAACAGAAAATTAAGCATAGCGGGAGATATCTCAGTGGGAAGAGCGTCAGACCGAAGATCTGAAGGTCACATATTCGATCCATGTTCACCGCATATTTTTCTTCTCATTTTTATTTCCCATTTTTTGTGTCTATTAAATTTAGTGCATTTTTTTTCTACTATTCCTTCTTTTTCTTTTTTTTTTTTAAAGAAAGTAAATTTACTAAATAGCTATTCCTCCTTTTCTTAAAACAAAAATTGTGGATTTGTTATCTATACGGATTTTTATTTCCTATTTTATTGTATATTAAATTTAGTGCGTATTTTTTTTCTACTATTCCTTCTTTTTTTTAGAAAGTAAATTTACTAAATAGCTATTCCTCCTCTTTTTAAACCAAAAAAAAAAAAAAAAATTGTGGATTTGCTATCTATACGGAATTAAATTAGTGTGGATGATCATTTATAAGGCTTATTTTCTCTGGCAGAGATTTCTTGAAGCACCAAACGACAATTCCTAGGGTTAGTATACCACAATATGCTGGCAAGTTCCTTACACCTTTTCTTGTATAGCATATTTGGAACCCAAAAGGAAATTAAGGATATATATATATATAGTGTATTGTAGTCTAAATTGGAAACTGTAAGCTTAGGTTATAAAAAAACAAATTTAATTATTAATAAGGGAAGAGTTTATAGCATGGTAAAGTACCTTCTTTGGATATCTTCTACCATTATTCAAATCTACAAGTTGCCGAATATCATTGCTTACAAAATTGTTTTATAAGAAGTGGGATGAAAATTATAGATAGTTTTGAGTTTAATCAAATTAGGAATATGATATTTTAAATTTTAAATTATGTTATTAAAATTTTAAAGTTTGCATGTATTAGTATTTTATATGTAACTTATAATATTAATTTTGACATCGATTAAAATAAATAAATTTATTTTAATTTTAAAATTTAAAATTTTATAAATGTATTAAAAAAGATAAGTAGATATTTAATTTTGGAGCGGAGATAGTAGATCTTTCTTGACATTTTACCTTCCGCTTTGCTTGAAAGGTATATTCTGAACTACCTAAACCCTACCATGTTTTGTTTTCTTTCTTTTTTTTTTATAATTTTTTACGCTTTACGAAAAAGCTAAAGAAAAAGATACAATTTTGTAAAGGGTAATCTCCCAGAGACCTCATGGTGCCAATTGGCAAATCACCCAAAAAGCCTTGTTTATCTGCATTTCAGTTCCTCATGCGGCATTGTAAATCCTATTTTTATATATTAATTGTGTTTAATTAGCTTGACTCCTCTGGTTTTTAGTGCTGATTGAGACTCAGAGCCGTATGATGGTAAATAGATATAAGTCGAGGCTGAGAGTTGTGATATGAGCAGCATAGAATGGGGATGCCTACAGAGGGTGAGAGAATAAAAGATTTGGGTGGTTCACTTCCTGTTGAGAACGTACAATTTCTTGCTTCCAAGAATTTTAAGGACATCCCTCTTCGATATATTCGGCCGGAGGTCGAGTCCGATGAACTTCTTGCCAATGAGTCCTTGCAGATTCCGGTTGTCGACATGAGCAAACTTGTCAATGGAACATCTGGATATGAAGATGAAATGGAAAAACTTCACTTGGCATGTAAAGAATGGGGCTTCTTTCAGGTACGTAACATTAAATTTGAAAAATTGGTAGCATAAATATTGAATTATCAAACTAACGGTGAATTTGTGACGGTAAAACAGTTGATCAATCATGGGGTGTCAGAAGTAATTGAGAAAATGAAGATGGTGACAGAGCAGTTCTTCAAGCTGCCATTAGAGGAGAAGATGGCTTGTGCCCAGCTGCCAAATAACATCGAAGGCTATGGCCAAGCCTTTGTTGTGTCTGAAGATCAAAAGCTCGACTGGGCTGACATGCTCTTCCTTCTTCCACTTCCAGCGTCTCAAAGAAACATGCAACTCTGGCCTAAAACCCCCACTTCATTCAGGTATAATTTACTGTGAATTTGCGAATTTTAAATATATTTTGGCTTAAAAGTATTTTTTACCATGTGTTGTTATCACTACATTGAAATCAAACCTCAATGTTCGTACATTTTTTGAAATTAAACATTTCGACGAGTTCAATTTTAATTTTGGCCGAAATATTCAAATTTTTCTGGCGATGCAAATTTTTAAAGGAGCATTAAGTGATGTGAAATTACATTTTTACCCTTCCTCCGGCTAAAATTGAAATTGAACTCGTCGGAAGGTTTAATTTCAAAAAAT
>JAUMHB010091583.1:0-11064 GCA_032359685.1 Pittosporum tobira
AAGAAAGTAACACCAAAATGTAGTTATTTTTTTCCTCTCACTTTATACATAGACTAGATCAAAGACACGTGCGTTTGTGTGTGCGAGTTAAATTCTTTTAAAAAAAAATGAATTTATATTTAAAAATGAGAGAGTAGTTATTAAAAATTAATTTTAGTTCGAAGTTAAAGGATAATTTTGTAATTTAATTTAACAGAGTTTCAATTAGTTCCTCTCATTATATATATATATATATATATATATATATATATATATATATATATATACATTAGGGAATTCATGAACACTTGGATCACACATCTAATTAGAAGGCAAAAAGCTCAAATTACAAGTATTATTGTCATTATAATTACTTTAAACTTCAACATGATTTTTGTACAAACTTTCATCACTTTGATATGTTTATTGTTGGCTACTCTTCATGTGGGGGATAGTACTTTTTTCCAAGAACATTGTAAAAACTTTTTTCGGTTGCTAAAAGAGTCGTAGATTCTTGATTCTTGAAACATGCAAGTCTTTTCTTGCAAAAACATCTGGTTAATGTACCCAAGAACTACATTGCTAAAATCATAATCCTCATGATAATATATGTTGGGGTTTTCCATAAAAGGGTGTAAAATTACTGGGATTCAGATCAGAAAGAAATATAGGCAAATCTACCAAGTTTTGATCTATGAATCTAACATCAAGTTTGGTACCAATAACAAGATCCAGATATGACAAATGGTGGGGATTAATTTCAAAGGAATGCGAAAGGTGAACATATGCATATCTAAGGTATGAAATGCCCAAACCTACTATTTGATGACTGTTTTCTCCCTACTTATGCGGGACACATGTGTCTTTTGTGTAAAAATTTAGAATTTCCTTCATCATAAGGTTCAATTTGTACATATTTTCCTTCTTCATAAGGTTCAATTTGTACATATTCCATATGGTGAGGTCTGATTTGTCAAAATTAAAAATTTAAGATTTTAGTACCAAAAGTCAGTATATATTGGAGTCAAAATTATAATTAAGTCAAAAATATTTAGACTGCAGTTGTAACATGATAATAAACTTATTTTATATAATATGTAACATATAATATATATGGTCATGGTAGTTACACTCTATTGTAATGAAATTGTTTTGTCAGCAATGTATAATAAAATTACATATTTTCGTTATAAATATTGTATATACCTTTTCATCATAATATATTTTATATTTGTTTATCATTTAAAATTCATTGTAAAAACTTTTGAATATAAAAATTCAAAATATTATTCTTTTAGAGTAGCAGTGTACTTTTCTAGGGGAAAAGCCCGGTCCACGCAACCAAAATTAAAACACTGCGGGTATATTACAAGTACATATATAAATGTCCAAAAACAAAAACAAATATATATATATATATATATATATATATATATTACATGTGCGAAAGAGCATTTCTGTCATAAACCTTTTTTTTCCGCTTTCATTCATACCCTAACCCTTTCCACAAAACCCTCGATTTGAACATCTCGACCCTGAATTTTCGATCATATCGAACCACCCTTTGCAAATCCAAGCGCTCATTCACCTAGCTCTCTCAACGACCCGTTAAAATTCAACACAGGGATCAGGTGCGTCGTCGTTTCTGCTCGATTTGTTCTTACATTCAAACTCAAATTTCTGTTTACTTATTTTCTGTACAGATCTAGGTTAATTTGATGTGAATGATTGTAATTTTGCTTTGTTATATCAGTTTCGCTTGCAATTAAAGTTTGATTTTATAGCATTTCATCACCTAATTGGTTTCTGATTTCTGTTTAACATATACAGCATAGTTGTCAAATTGTGAATTATTGAAATCCTTGAATCAAAAAATCGTATTGTGAATCATGTTGTAGATACGGAAAGAAATGCAAAAGATATTTTGCGTTTCGATCCCATTCCTTTCCTTAAGTAAATGGGTGAAATGAAATTTTACATTGCAAGACAGTGTTTGTTGGGGCTGAAACGTAATGTTGGCACTAAAATTTAAGTTGAAAATGATAAGGATGTGGGAATGGATAGTGAATCTTTATTCATCTTGAGAGAGGTAGGTTTCAACCATTACATTCCCAAGCTCACGTTGAACTTAAATTTTAGTGCTAACAACAAATTTGATTCCCACAACTACTCTTATTCAGTGTAAGATTTCATTCTAGTCCTTTTCCAAAAGGAGTGGGAGCCAAACAGAACATTATTGATTACGATGCTAAATATATAGAGAACTCGGTTCTTAGACAATAAACCATGTTAGCCTAAGTTTAATGTTAAAGTAGTCAAATAAACTTTGAACAACCTTTTTGGCTACAAACTCTAAACTATAGGCTTAATTTATAGTAACTATTACTAACTACTATCCCATAAATGAATAAAAGGAAAAAAAAAAACTTAATTTTAACTATATGAGAATATGATATGATCCATAATGAAATTAAGTATTAGAGTACAAAGCGGAGAGCAAAATCCACACCAAAGTTATAAGAAACTTTTGAAGCGTCTTAGGCTATTATAGAATTATTAAGCCCATCTTGTGTAGGAAAAAGGACCTTTTATGTTTTTTAAACTCTTTTTAACTTAAAAATGTGGCATTGTCATATTGTAAAACATATTGTATCGCATGATATGTAACACGTCTTGTAGGATATGGTAGTATTTATGTCTACTTGCTCATATATCTTACCATATTGTAAGATACATGTCACATATCATAAGATACTGGCAGCTATTATAAGTACTCTATCTATTCATGCACTTTATTTAGTTTTGACGTTTAATTTTGGGGATTCTTATCTTCATAGGTAAATTGGTTGGTTCTTTAAGGTTCTCTCTCACATGAGTTTTGGACCCATTTACCATTCATTTGAGAGAGGACCTTCTGGTACTTTGCCATTAGATTCCTGTGATTTGGTTAAGAAAACCCTTTTTTTGGGGTAATATTTCAATCCCTACTTGCTTATTCCCTGCTTTTCTTTCTTTTTGAGGTATATGTGTGCAGTTTAATGGTTTATTCAATTCTGAGTTCTTGTCTTTGTTTTCCTTTTGATTTATTTGTTCTTTCTTTTGTTTTCTTCACAGTTTTCCTCCCACTGGTGGATTTTGGTGGAGTTAGTTGACGAAGATGGCTTCCTTGTCCAACGGTAGTTTGCCTGACAAGAATGCAAAGAAGCGGCCTTTGGAGAATGGCCATTGCATTCAGGTGAAGTACAAGCCCCGGAGAGTCTCTGCTATTCGTGATTTTCCACCTGGGTGTGGACGGGATGTGGGGCCCATCAATGTGAATCCTCTAGAGAACATAGTGGCGGTTGTGGCTGCTGATAAGGTGCCAGATGTTGCAAAGGCTGATGGTGCCAAAACCTTGAAAATTGATTCGGAATTTGAATCAGATGTCTCACAAATTAATAGGGAGCCTCAGGAAAATGCAGAAAACTCTATTGGTGCTTATAGATTACTAGATATTCTAGAAGTGGCGGTACCAGTTCAGATTGAATTGGAGGACGGAGCAGCTGAAATTATTGATGGGATTGAAGTCGTAAAGCCTTTGGCGGTTTCACAGCCAAATATCAAACCGGAATTGTTGGAGGAGTTAAACCAGGAGGAAAGCAAGGTTTTGGTCAAAGAGTTGACTATGGGGAAAACCCAGAGTCTGAAGAAAGAGGAGCTGTCTCTGTCAGATGTGGCAGAAGTTAAACCTTCTGCAAAGGAGTTATGCAGTTCTGGGTTTATAAGTTGTAATAAATGTGATGTTAAAAATATTAATGATTTTGATATACCGGTGGGGTCCAGTTCAAAGAGTAAATATCCCCAGAAAAGGGTTTCGGCTATTCGTGATTTCCCTCCATTTTGTGGAAGGAATGCTCCTCTGCCAACCGAGGAGGATCTGGCAAGGATTAATTTTGGGAAGAAGAACAGTTTGAAGGATGTTACGGGAGCTGGGACATCAAGGGGAAAAGGGAGGGCCGCTGATGAAGAATTGGGAGGTAAGTTCGAGGTTGTAGTTTACTCGCATGAGAAAAGTCTTACAAATAGAAAGACGTCAAGTGACAAACTTGATTTGGAAGGTGGTGATGTGGACAGGGTAGTTGTGCAAGGTCCGATGGCCGCTCCAACCAAAGGAAAGAAGTGTGACTTCAACAGACCAGAGAAGGAAGAATTGAAGAACGAGATTGTGCAAGGTCTGATGGCTGCTCCAACCAAAGCAAAAAAGCGTGACTTCACCGGGCAAGAGAAGTCTAGACATGGTAGTAGTATGATGAAAACTAGTAACAAAAACTTCTCAAGCAGAGAACTGAAAAAGAAGTTACCTTCTCCTCATACAGATATATGGGACCTGGTGGTTAAGGACCGGGAAGATTTTAGTGCACATAATGAAGAGGAAACTGAAGTTTCTCCTACGGGCCGTGGGTCAGTTGAATTCGAGGTGACCCTGCCCCCTTTTGGTCCGAATAGTTCGAGTCATGGTGATGCCCGTAACAGAGTGAGGGAGACACTTCGTCTTTTCCATGCTATATGTAGGAAGGTATTGCAAGGGGAAGAAGCAAAGTCGAGGAATGGAGAACAAAGAAAGTCTAAAAAAGATATAAAGAGGATCGATCTTTTTGCTGCAAAGACTGTAAAAGATAAGGGTAAAGAAGTCAACACTGAAAAACAAATATTAGGAGCAGTTCCTGGAGTCGAAGTAGGTGACGAGTTTCAATTTAGGGTAGAGCTCGCTATTATTGGCATTCATCGTTTGTACCAGGCAGGTATAGATTTCATAAAGCATAAAGGACAAAATGTTGCGGCAAGTGTAGTTTCTTCAGGGAGTTATGCTGATGAACTCAATAATCCTGACGTGTTAATATATTCCGGTCAAGGAGGTTTATCGGGCAAAGATAAGCAACCTGAAGACCAGAAGCTCGAAAGAGGAAACTTGGCCTTGAAAAATAGTATATCAGCAAAGAATCCGGTTCGCGTGATTCGTGGATCTAAAGAGTCCAAGACTTCTGAATCTGCAAATGCGAAAGGTAGGCCAAGCATGACATATGTTTATGATGGGCTGTATAAGGTGGATAGGTATTGGCAGGAAGTGGGCTATCATGGGAAGCTGATGTTTAAGTTTGAGTTGAGAAGGATTCATGGTCAGCCGGAGCTCGCTTGGAAAGAAGTCAAGCAATCTAACAAGACTAAAACAAGGGATGGTCTTTGCATTGATGATATCTCGGGAGGGGAAGAAGAAACCCGAATCTGTGTGGTTAACACAATAGATGACAAACGGCCCCCACCTTTCAAATATGTTACAAAGATGATATATCCCAACTACTGCCTCCGTAGACCTCTGAAGGGTTGTGATTGTAAGGGTCGATGCTCGGATTCTGGGAAATGTTTGTGTGCGGAAAAAAACGGTGGGATACCGTACAACCATAACAGGGCTATTGTTGAGATGAAGCCGTTGGTCTATGAATGTGGCCCACGTTGCAAGTGCCCTCCTTCTTGCTATAATAGAGTTAGCCAGCATGGGATTAAATTTCAGCTCGAAATCTTCAAAACAGAGTCGAGGGGCTGGGGAGTCAGATCGCTAAATTCCATCCCGTCGGGGAGTTTTATATGCGAGTATACAGGAGAGCTTCTAGAAAACGGAGAAGCTGAAAAAAGAACGGGAAATGACGAGTATTTGTTTGATATTGGGCAAAATTACAATGATTGTGCCATTGATGGTGGTGGCCCACAAGCAAGCTGTAGCAATATCGGAGATGATGGCGGGTTTGTTATCGATGCAGCGAAATTTGGGAATGTGGGGAGGTTCATAAATCACAGTTGCTCCCCAAATCTTTATGCCCAAAATGTCCTTTATGATCACGTGGACAAGAGAATGCCTCACATAATGCTGTTTGCTGCCGAGAATATTCCTCCCTTGCAGGAGCTGACCTATCATTACAATTATTCGGTGGATCAGATACACGATTCAAACGGAAATATCAAGATGAAAGTTTGCTATTGTGGTTCGGCAGAATGTACTGGTAGGATGTATTAGGAGGATGCTAGCCCCACAATGTGAGTCTCGTAATCTATGAGTTTTTTTTTGTCATAAAACAATTAACTTTTTTTCTATGTATGGATTTGCATCATCATTGTTTACAGCTGGCATCTTATGAAAAATACTCAAGAGAGAGAATTACGGAAAGACATCATAACTTGCTGTCATGGACCAGGCCAACTTATATGGCTAACCTATTGATGGTTTTTCCACATAGGGGTCATAGTCTATGTTTGTTCTCAATATTGATAGATGAGATTAGACCCTTTTTTTACTTTTTTAATGCATTAGGTACTTTTTAATCCTAAGGTTAGTCCTAGGGATTACGTACTATTTAATCCCGAATTTCTCATAGGATTATATAGAAGCTCACAAATAATCTTGAAAGTAAATATTAGTCCATAAGAAATGTGTTAAAAATAGTAGAATGCTGATAAAAGTTTTGGATACTGGGATCTTAAAACCCTAGTGATTGCTTTTAACCCAGTTGATGTTGACATGACAGCATGCTCTAACAGAAAATATTACTGTAAACAAATCAGGATTGTTGGTCGACTTTCATATAGATATCCTGATGTGAGTTCATTTAAATTGCACATTTAATTTTGCTTGTGAAAGGTTTTTATTGGTCAGACTTGGCATCAGTCAACGTACATACCAAAAGGTGTGTCACAATTGTTCATTTTGCATTAAAAAGGTATTACCTCTGTTCTAAAATGAGAGATACTCTTTGATTTGTTGAGTCAATTAGTGAAAATCCCATAATTCATACTTGGCACGAATTTATTTTAGTATAAGCAATTATAAATATTTTTGACCATACAAAAAGTGCTCATAATCACCCTATTTGTTACTTTCAATGCCTACATGAATTCATATCAATTTTGAAGCACGATTTTGAGAATTGACTTAACAAGTCCGAGTGTGTCTCTTAACTTTGGAACATATGGAGTATTAAAGTTGACGTATCTTTGATCTGTGATGGCCGTGTGTAACAAATAGATTGGTGCTTGCAGGGACTTTATTGCTCAACCTTTGATTTTGGCTGTGGTGCTTCTGGTTTCTTGTTTTGAATTTTTGAGCTTCATCTCACGGATGCAATAAAGAGCTCAAATTAACTATGCTTGAAGGTAGTTTCTCAGAAATAAAAATGATGCTTGTGCTCTGCTGCTGCTTTTTGATTGTATGCAACTTTCAAAGTTTTGTGCGGACTAGGAGTTACCATGGTAATATGTGGTTGGTTAAACTTGTTTGCAAATCTTTTGGTTATTAGGGGAATATGCTTGTTTTGGTTCGCTGAATGGCTCTTGTAGTTGGTTTATTAGTACTGTCTGTGCATTTTATTTGGCATATAAATGACCCGAGTCGTACAGTCTGTTCTACTTTCTTTGTAGCTTGTCACATTCATCTTATTAGTTGGAGAAACCAAGATTTTTTTAAACCAGAGGCGAATGATGTCAAAAAGAGAAAAAAGAAAGCCAACTCCTCAGTATCAGTTTATTTAAATCAAGTGCGCATTTATCCAATTTGGTGTTAAAGAGAGTTTTTTGGCTGGATTTGCTTTGAAAGTGAAATGGTCCAATATTAATTATTTGTAAAACCTAAAATACATTTTGTTTCTTAAAATGGTAATATTCATTATTAAAGAGTAAAATGGTAAAATGTCATATTTTTTTTTCTAACTCACAAACGTAAGAAAAAAAGTTATTCAATTTTCTATTATAAATTTACAAACACAAGAAAATAAAATTTATAATTTTTCAATCTTTTCTTCTTTTCTAATTTTTTTTTTCCCATCAAAATTTACAAATAAAGTGTAAATGTTTTAATTTTTTTGACAATTTTTTTTAGGCATTAGAGTTAAAACGTTCTAAAAACATAATATATAGCGTCAATGCTTGTCCATCATGTCCTCATTTCTCTTTTTTATTGTAACCTTCTTTTGTCATTTTGTATTTTATTTTATTTTAATTACTTATTACTAACATACTATTTGGCTGGATTTAGCCGGATTTGTCGTGAAAGTGAAACGGTCCAATATTAATTTTTTGTAATATCTAAAATATATTTTGTTTCTTAAAATGGTAATATTCATTACTAAAGGGTAAAATGGTAAGATATCATTTTTTTTCAACTCACATATACAAGAAAAAAAGTTATTCAGTTTTTTATTACAAATTTACAAATACAAAAAAATAAAATTTATAACTTTTATGTTATTTTTTATTTTTTTATACCTCAAAACATACAACTAGAGTGTAAATATTTTAATTTTTTTGACAATTTTTTAGACATTAGAGTTAAAACATTCTAAAAACATAATATATAGCATCAAAGCTTGTCCATCATGTCCTATTTGTCGTTTTATGCTTCATTTATCTTTTTTATTGTAACCTTCTTTTGTCCTTTTGTATTTTATTTTATTTTAATTACTTATTACTAACATACTATTTATTATTTATTTTATCCTAAAATTATATATATATTAAATTAAGATTTTAAACTATTAAAACTTAAACTATAATATAAACTTATTAAGATTTTAAATCAGAATTAAAATTTAAAAATAAATGTTTAGAACCTTATGTGATTGTATACTCTCATTTTCAAATGAATGACATGAATTTTTTATTTTTTAAATTTCACAAATTAAATTTAAAAATAAAAAATTATTGTTGTTTTAAACTTCAAAGGATATAGTATAATTAATTTTCAAATTTATGTTATTCTATACTCTCTCAGTTTACGAAAAGAAAATTTTAGTTTAGATTTTTTCAAGCCAATTTATAATTTAATTTACCATGCTAAGTTTAGAAGAAAAGCATATTAATATTTGTAATATATTTTTGAATAGTTTACACTATTCATGAATAAATGACTTAAATCAAATGAATGACACTGTTTTTAGTACAAGGAGCTTTCATTTACGAAAAATGACAGATGTGATTTTTAAATATTGCAAAAATATATACCATAAATCATTAATTAATATATTTATATATCTTTTTCTTAAAAAAAATATTTTTCAAAATTTTAGTTGGAATAATTGTGAATATATATAATGTATTGGAAAGTATAGCATCCTAGTTGAGCATACAGAAGTATTATAAGAATTTAGTACAATTTATTAATGTATTTTTGGAATGTCTTCACCTCTGTGTTGAGCAAAGTTAAAAATTTTAAGACATATAAAATTGGACGGAGGGATTTTTTATATTTTTATATATATTTTTTGTATATATAAGTATTGTTCAAGTTTTTCTCAAATTAGTTATAACCATGGACTATTTCTTATATTTTTTAAGGCATTTAAGATCTCAAAAGAGGGTACCATCTAATCCCTTTCTCCTGGGATTAGATAGTATCCCATTTTGGGCTAACAAATATTCCAATTTAGAAGTAAAGAAATAACTCATAGTTGTAATTCCAAAGGACTTATTGAGGATTAAAAATCACTAACATAATGTTTACATATTTAAAAAACAATAAACAGTCTAACCCCCTTCACAAATAAACATCGACAGAGTTAGGACCGCTCATTTTCAAAAATCTGAGTTAGGACTGCTCATTTTCAAAAATCTGAACCGCATAACCTGTTAAGTTATCAATTCGGGACGGTTTTAATTTCGATTTTTTGGTTCGGTTCAGCGTATGTACCTTTTTTTTTTTTGGAGTCCTTCGAAGCAAATTAAGCAGAAATTGGACTTATTACCAGAGAGATCAGCACTGAAGGGTCAAAAAATTCATAAGTAGAAATTTATATTTTATTCGTTCTTTCTAATTGGAGATATACTAATAAATTATCTTAAATTCTGAAAATTTTAAATTGAGATTAATTTAATTAAATGTTAAAAATCAACAAATATGAAAATTAGAACTCAGTTCAAATAATAATTCTCATTTCATTTGCACTCAGTGTAACTAGAGGACACATAAGTTAAAAAATATTGAATAAAAATGGAAATCCATTTCTGGAATATATGGAATAATACTTTCTTGTTTACAATAATTGTCAATTTGTCATAATATACCAAAATTAAACCACCGCCAAAAAAAGTCTTGCAATTAATTAAATAATCTCCCAAATCATACTCAAATTTATCGTACTAATTAATAATTAAAATATTACATCTTTTAATCACCACAACAGAGAACCCACATACTACACCATAATAAACAACAAGTAATAAGATTTCAATTGTCTAAATTGCCACATCATTCATCAAGCAATTAACTATCAAATATCTAAGACCGTTGAATCCAAGTCAATAATAGAAAATTCTATAAAAATATAAAAAAATAAAAAAATATTAAGAAATATTAAAGTTAAATAATAAATACAAATATATTAAGAAATACAAAGTTTGAATGATATACCTTTCTCAACTTCTTCAAGCATCTCTAATTTCTCTTCCATATCAATTGATTCAACACTTCGGCGAATGTGACACCCCCAAATTTGTGTATCCACATTCTGACTTAAGTTGTCAATTTAGTGATAATATCATAACTTACATAAATACACACAAGACTTTATTGTCTCACATGAAATTTATAAGGTACATCATATCACACTTGAAATATTATACATGACACTTTTTCACAAATTTATTATTTACTAGAGAGGCACGCATCAGAAATATCTAAGCAACTGTATTATCTGGACCTCTAGTTCATCCCCACCAATAACCCCGCTATCAGTTATCTGCACCTGAAAGGAATATGAGACAAATGAGTGAGCTCAAATAACTCACTAAGAAATATCATGACTAAGGATAAATGAAATAAAGAAAATTATCACCAGTCTTATAAATCAGCAAATTGAGTGTGAATGAGAATATAGACATATGAAATACTGTCAAATGTAACTGCGTGAGAAAAGTAAGTACAAAATAAAGCAATTATGAATGTTTAAATTCTCCAGTCTTTAAATCATCATCAAGATATCATTAATGGACATGTTAGCACACGTGATTTTACCACACATGTAAATACCACCAATATCACACGTCTTTTGTCCCCAGCCAAAGACA
>JAUMHB010091594.1:0-11064 GCA_032359685.1 Pittosporum tobira
ATTAAGTATACAAAAAATTTTGTAAAATATAATATAAAAATATATTTTAAGAACGTCTTAAATTTTATATCAAAAATTATTATAAAAAAAAATTATTATATTTAAACTTAAACGGAAAGAATACACAATTTAATTATCCCAATAAATACACAAACGTCTCCCACTCATTGTCACTCTGCGATATAACGATTGCACATACACTCGGCCCTGCTTGGATCGGGTCCAGAGGCCGAATGCCATAAATCAAGTTCCCAGACAATGTCAAATCAGTCGCCTAACCCTGCAGCCCTTATCCCCTCAAAAGAGGCGCACCATACATGTTGTCAACTCACAACAGATGCACCATGCCTACTTTATCGGGCTACGGGTCAAGGCAAAAAGTCTACAAATACCGCCTCACCTGCACAAATGGGGGGGACACTGTCCGGACACTCCATTCTTACTACACACGAGAGCCAATACTATGCAACTCATTGGTAAACTCACAGGAACAATACACTCTCCAAACTCCACAAAAATACTCCAGTAATCCCTTCCCTCTCCCACTCAATAATCAGATCATCATCTTAATCCTTGCTAACTTAAGCATCGGAGAAGGGAACGAGGGAACAAACCTCCCTCGTGTTGCCCTTGTTTCAAGTGTACTCGCTCTTGCCGACGTGTGCCCAGCTGGATAGAGGTTTGGACTTGGTCGCAGGTCAGAGTGGTCCCAACAATTGGTGCTAGAAGGAGGGTTCCTCTGCCTTACACGATCTACCTCTATAGTAAACCCTTTTCAACACACATGTCAGTTCATCAGAGCATTGCAAACACCATACCAGATATGCACGGCGCCAAAAAAAACATGTGTAACGACTCCTAGGCCCTGGGAAAAATGGGTCAATGAGGCTCCACCCAACACCGGGGACAACATTCCCAAGGCAACCCCCTCCGGCTCCCACCGCCGCTTTCGAGCGCAAAGAAGACGTGACCGGAGGCGACATAAGAAGGTTGAAGGGCACCAAGACGCTCGAGACCTCCTAAACTCCCCCCAGAACGAGAGGCTCACAAAGTTGCTCCAAGAACGGCACAACATTACTCTCGAAATCGAGAGGTTAAGGGGCAAATGCGTCATGGAGGACAACCGGCCTCATCAGACCGGTGCCCCAGTAGTACACGCCCGCTCGCCCACCCACCATTCCGCCCGAATAATTGAGTCTCGAAGAAGCGAACAAGCGAACCCGACCTCAGTCTCCCCGAAGACCTGAGTGGAGGGAACTGGAGGAGTGCAAAAAGAAGATTACATCCCTTGAGAGATTGCTAGCCGATCGGGAGATCATGCTAGAGCACCGGCTCGGCCCATGAGGCATCCGATTCACCTTACCCGAGGCCGGCAGTAAATTACTTGTCAACTTCTCCCCGGCACCCAAACAAGCACCCGGCCATCTGAACTGGCAGCTTCAGCGTTAATTTTCGCTCAACCTCACAACTCAGCGTCGAAGCCATAGCCGAAGAAAAGGACATGGTTAATAGAAGACTGAAGACCCAGTCCTTGTAGAATCCGAGGTCCCTGACCATTGGACCTCGTTGATCGCTTGGACCCTAGATGATCGCAAAATCGAAGTCTCAAGACCCAGTCCTTGTAGAATTCGAGGTCCTCGACCATCGGACCTCGTTGATCGCTTGGACCTTGGATGATCACAAAATTGAAGTCTCAAGACCCAGTCCTTATAGAATCTGAGGTCCCCGACCATTGGACCTCGTTGATCGTTTGGACCATGGATGATCGCAAAATTGAAGTCTCAAGGCCAAAAACCAGAGTCTTCAAGCTGAAAATTGAAGTTCAAAACAGAAGAACGAAGCTTAAGGCGGCCTCGCCTGTGATGATGAGCAACACATTGCAAATGAGGGCCCATTACTCTTCTTGTGTTAGTCCATTTGCAGGCTGAGACCATTCTCGAATAACTACATAGCGAAGAAACACGACCATACATGGTAATAGTTTGCTTAAAACGACAAACTTTACCAATCATGCTATTTTCATTTCCACTACCATATATTGTAACAGTTTGCTCGCTTACATACGACGAACTTATTTATCAATAAAAGTTCAGCATAATTAAATGACTCACAGTCCCATTACTTATACGCTCTATTCGCGCGGCCATAACAATTGGTCCGAAGAGCATAGGCAGACTTAACAATGCTACAACTCATACCCTCTATCTGCGTGGCCATAAAAACTTGGTCCGAAGAGGTACGCTCTATCCGCGTGGCCGTAAACACTCGTCCCGAAGAGCACGAGAAAACATCACGTGTAGCCTCTATCCGCGTGGCCACAAGCATTTGGTCCGAAGAGGTACACTCTATCCATGCGGCCGTAAACACTGCCTGAAGAGCACAAGTATGCTACATTTCATGCGCTCTATCCGCGCAGCCATAAGCATTTAGCCCGAAGAGCACTACGCTACACCTCACACGCTACGAGCAATTATAAACAATTGGTCCGAAGAGCACGAGAAAACGTTTCTCCTACGCTCCATCCACGCAACCACAAAAGCTTGATCCGAGGAACACAGGTAAACGAATCACAACTATGCATTTCCCACTCGCGCGCCTTACACTCGGCCCGGGCACACAATTAAACAATTACAATGCATGCACCTTAGCACGGTTATGATTACTTGGTCAGAGAAGCATAAGTAAACTCATCATGCACGAGTCAACTAACCATAAATGCTTGGCCCGAGGAGCACGTGGCGACTAACCATGCCTACGTTTCGTTTAACGCTCCATCTACAAACAAGTAAATATAACTACAAATCCAAAATCCTTGACACGCTTATATCACTTGGTCCGAGGGGCATAAGTAGACTAATCATGCCAATCGCTCATACGCTCTATCTGCGCGGCCATAAACGTTTGGCCCGAGGAGCACAAGTAGACTAACTATGTTTACGTTTCGCTTACAAACTCCATCCGCGCACTAGTGAGCATAATCGCAAGGCACTAACCCTAGCCGGCGCTACCCGCCCGGCCTGGGGGGCAACTACACACTCTTAACCCAGCACTACTCCCACAGTCACTCCTAAGTTTCACCATGCCTAAAGTAAACCATAAGCATGGTAAAACTGGGGGGCATACTACGGATAGTTGCCCAGGTCACTTGGCTTAATTAAATAGCCCAATTTAATTCAAAATCAGGACCTAATTGTCCGACATGCATTTCAAAAAATAAACTTGCTCGATTCACCCCGGTAACAGTTATCTTTCAAAATTGTGAGCTATCACACTTGCAGACTTTCAGATTTTAATCTTCAAACAAGTCTCAAGTTGTTACGCTTTCAAATTCTATCAAAATCACAGCCAACCAGTTTCAGTTTGAATGAGTTAAGTCTTATACAAAGTCGGGCTCAACACTTAGCAAGCATTCATTATCCAAAAGCAAAAATTATGGAATTTCAAATTTTATATTTCATTAATAGCTCCGAAGAGTTACAATGAAATTCAAATTTACATTTTTATCAAAATAAAAAAAAAATCTATTGCAACGAAATCTACGGCCCTATCCTTTCTGCAACCCAGAAGGCGGCCCGGCCGGCTTCTCAGTGGCTCCCTCCACCAGCTACTCTTCCGCTGGCTCGTCCTCAGGCTCCGAATTAACTGCCTCCGGATCCTCCAAAAGGTCCATGACCATCTTCATCTCCATGCCCCTTCTAGAGCCCCGGCGGACCGCTTTCTCAAAGCCCTTCAGAAACTAGCCAGCCGAAGCATCAAGGATCATCTCTTGGCACTCAGCCGAGCCCTTAAATGCCCCGCACGATGCCCATCATCCAGCTCAATCCCTGTAAAAACAAGCTGGGCAGATTCAAAAAAGAACAACAAACAACTGTTGAAAGTATGAAGAAAAATAAATCACCTTGACCATCCGAAAGGCCCTGTTTAGGGCGCAATCTTGGTAAGGGGTTGAGTCGGTCTCTTCCCGGTCCCCTTCCAGTGGCAAATTCTTCAACAGGGCCTTAATGGTCGCCTTCCCCCAATTATCATCCAGCATCGAGCTCTCAGCGGGAACCGACCATACATTTACCAAGTCAGCCCCACCGGAAGGCTTCGACTTCTTTTGGGCCACGCTCGTCTCGGTGGAACCCTACTCCCTAGCGAGCCTCTTCTCTGCGGGGACCCTGCCCATAGCAGCTGCCACTGGCTTCCCTGTACCTATCACTTCGAGTGGCCGACCACAGCCGATTTCCCCTTGTCGGCCGGCCATGCCGCTTGAACCAGACCACCACCGGAGGTGGCCTTAGGGGCTGATCACGGCCCGATCACTACCTCAGCAGAGCTCGACTTCTCTGTAACAGCCTTAGCGGATTGCCCTGAAGATGCTGCCTTAACCTTGGCCTTCTTTTGGGCCAATCGCTGCGCCCGGGCAAACATCTCGTCAACACCTGCAAAATACGAAGGGTAGATGACCGGGTCGGATGAAAAAGCAAAAACAAGCAAAAAATAAGGAAAAACTCCTAAACCTACATCTGTGTTCTATCAGCCAAGAGTTGTCTCGGACCGCAGTGTACGGCCAAGGGCTTCCCCCTTGCCTACGCTGGCGAATAGGCCATACTCCTCCAGGGTCCCCCCGGTCAACTGCACCGACTCGTGGTACACTGCCTTGCACGGCCTTCCCCACCCAGGCAGCACAGTTAGATCGTCCTCGGCGATGAAGAACCACTCTAACTTCCTCTTCTTATGCTTTGACGCTGGGGCGATCCACTTCTCCCTCCTTGGCTTCTTGTTGATGGACCAGAAAGAAGCTTCCAAGCGGGCGACGGAGAAGGTATGCCAGAAGAAGTCCGATCGGACCTCCACACCTATAAGATGGCACTGAGCCAGGAAGCCCATCACCTGGATGTATGAATTAGGGGTCAGCTGGCCTAAGCCGACCCCCAACAAGGTCAGGAGGTCGTGGAAGAACTGGTAAACCAAGAGTCTAAGGCCGCCCCTCAGGTGATACTCGCTAACACCTACCCAGAACCCCTCCGGCCTACTGTGTAGGTATTCCCCCACCTTCGGGAGCCTAACCCCATACTCCTCTGGGATTTGATACTCCTCCACGATGGCCTCCAATCAGCGGCGAGTCAGCGTACTGGGCATGTTACAATCCGGGCGGCTAACCCGGTCTCCATACTACGCTTCCCCCACCAAGATCCTCCACCTCATTCCCAGAGCTACTTGTCTGCTCGGCCTCACCACCATCCACCTCGCTAGGAGTTGCCTCATCCTCAGGCAAGTCCCTTAGTAGAGTCGCCACCTTACTACTGGGCCCCGCAACCTCCCGTAAACAGGACCCACCATGGTCTGTGGCAGATTCCTTTACCGCCACCTCATCCTCAACAATATTCACCACCTCAAAGCTCCTATCTTGGGCCATCTAACTAGATCTGAAGAAAGCTAAATCTGGAAAAGTGAAGAGTTAAAGGATGGCTTACTTGGTGAAAAGCTTGAAGAAGGTTCGAGATCTCCAGCAACGCTCCTCAGGAAAGCACTACAAATCTCAGAAGGCTAAAGTGAAAATGAAGGGCACTGACCCCCTTTTTTATAGCACCGCAACCCGACGGTTGGGGTTCCCCCTCAAAAATCCAACAGCCATTAGATGATAGTCGTACCATCACGCCTTCCAAAAGGCAATTATCATGCCACAATTAATGAGGGCCTTAGAAGACGTGCGGACCAATGCCTCATTACATGCTCTGAAAAGGAGTGTACACGCAGACAAGAAATTCAAAACCACACAACCGAGACCCCTCCAAGCGGCCTGGGTCCCGCCCGGC
Source organism: Pittosporum tobira (assembly GCA_032359685.1). Taxonomy (NCBI): domain Eukaryota; kingdom Viridiplantae; phylum Streptophyta; class Magnoliopsida; order Apiales; family Pittosporaceae; genus Pittosporum; species Pittosporum tobira. The sequence continues at coordinate 5,802 of JAUMHB010091594.1, forward strand.
TAACTTCCATCCTGGCTGATTGATGGACAACCAAACTCAGAGCCCATCGGTGCACTAAAGTACCGCGCTGGACTGAGGGGGCATTGATGGGGATCATCCTAAATTATGGTTAGGTGGCATCCCACGTGGCAACCTAATGCTAGCAAAGCAGCTCATCCGATCGGCCATCCTCAAGGCTCGGCAACCCACCTCGCTCAAAGAATGATCGGCCCCTGGCTCTCGCCTTCCAGAAAGCACGAAACTCGACCAATCGGCCTCCAAGAGGTAGCACCCGCATCGGTCCACCCGGACCGTCACCGGCTGGAGCTCCCAGTCTGCGACCCCAGCCTACCCAGGTAGCGAATCCACTCAGCCCTATCGACCGGGCCCGACCCTTCTTGGATCGGGTCTAGAGGCCGAATGCCATAAAGCAAGTTCCCAGACGATGTCAAATCAGTCGCCTAACCCTGCAGCCCTGTCAACTCAAAAGAGGCGCGCCATACCTACTATCAACTCACAGCAGGCGCACCATGCCTATTTTATCGGGCTGGGGGGTCAAGGAAAAAAGTCTACAAATACCGTCTCACCTGCACAAATGGGGGTCCGGACACTCCATTCTTACTACACACGAGAGCCAATTCTCTGCAACCCACCGGTAACTCACCGGAACAGTACACTCTCCAAACTCTACAAAAATACTCCGGTAATCCCTTCCATCTCCCACTCAATAATCAGATCATCATCTTAATCCCTGCTAACTTAAGCATCGGAGAGGGGAACGAGGGAACAAACCCCACTCGTGTTGCCCGTGTTTCAGGTGTGCTCGTTCTTGCTGACGTGTGCCCAGCTGGATAGAGGTTTGGACTTTGTCGCTGGTCAGAGTGGTCTCAACACTCCCTCTTTCCCAGTTTTATTGTCTTAATTGATAATTACATATTCAGGTCAGAGTGGTCCTAACATTCCCTCTTTCCCAGTTTTATTGTCTTAATTGATAATTACATATTCTTTTTTTTTTAAATTATTTTATCCAAAATACTCTGCTTATTCTAACCAATGAGAACAATTTCTTATATGTAGTGAAATGAGAGAAAAAATTTAATTAGAGTAAATGAGTTTTATATTTTTAATATTTTATGGTTTTAATGAGATAGTTGACTAATTAACTATAGGTATGTAACAAAAAAATATATTAAAAGAAAATGACAAATAAATCGAAACAAACCCAAAGTGAAATTATAACAAATAAAATAGGACAGAAAAAGTACTAAAGAGAGAACAAATATACAATTCAGTAAACTAAATACAATTAATGAAATGTCACGTACTACCATTAAATGGATAAGTTTATGCAGTGTCTAGTCTGCTAAAAAGTTTTTTTATGGGACCATATCATTTTCATTTGTATATAACCAAAGTAATAGATATTCTCCAAATCAATTTTATGAAAATTATTTTATTTTTTATTTTGAATTTTGGTTTGCAGCAGAAAGTGGTGATTAGAGTGGCAGTGTGCGACCGCAAGAAATCTCGCACCAAGGCCTTGAAGATTGCAGCAACTATCTATGGTAGGAGAAAACAACACTCTTTCATTTAGCTGACATTTTGTTAACTGCAAAATCGACCCTCAAAGTTCCAACATTCGCAATTTGCTCCCAAAATTAAAATGTCATAAATGTGTGTGTGTGTGTGTTATGCAGGGGTAGAATCAGTGGCCTTACGAAATAGAGGTTATCGGAGATGGAATCGATACGGTTGGACTGGCCAATTTGCTACGAAAGAACGTTGGTCATGCAGATTTGTTGAGTGTTGGTCCGGCTGAAGAAGAGGAGGAGAAGAATAAATATGAAGCCACAATGACACCTATGGTTTGGTCATCTCCTTACCCTTATGATTATGGTTGTGCAACTCCATACTATGTTCATGAACTGAGAGACCCTAGCTGCTCCATCCTGTGATGATGATCATCATCAGCTATGGACTCTGCATCAGTGACCGTCCAGTTGCTTGACCACAGATTTGTTATTTTATATTTAATGTAGGAATTCTACTCTTTCTTTTTCTGAGTAATTGTTTTTAATTTCAGGTGTAGAAAAAAGGTTCCTCGTGTATCAAATAACCTATTCGATCAAACACGATTTTCTTCAATTAGTCCAAATCGTCCCTAATCACATGTAGGAACACAATATTTCCAAATCATGTCACTATGACACATAATTTCGTCAATTCAATGTTGTTGTTTATTTTGCTAAATCTACTAAAAATTCAAAAATATATATATATATATATATTATAAATTGGTAAAAATGGACCTCAAAAAAAATTACGATAAACAGTCTTGTATATGTTGCATCAAAAGTTATCCAATGAGCCCATTGTACAACCGCTAATGCAGTCAATATTGGCTCACACAACTTCTTATAAATTTGTAATGATTTTAATTGGATTGTTTGTTTCCAAATTGGTAATCAATATTCCTGCAGACCTATAAAAAAAAATTTGTTTGGTTGTGGAGGTGCACCTTTGCAACTTAAGATTTCATTGGGTTATAGATTTGGCATTGTGCATCCATACGAATGAACTGGCCCATAAAAGAGAAAAAAATAGGCCACTGAGATGTGCGGGTAATTTCCTTCTAAACTTTTTCCTATGAATGAGGTTGGGCCTTAACTTGATGACCCATTTTCTGTGAACTTAGCTTGGGCCTTCTTGCTTCTGCCCTTTATTTGTTTCTTGTATAGGTGTATATATGACGTTTTGAATTTTTTCTTCTTTTTTTTCTTTTTTTCTTTCAAAAACGGTGAAAGCTAATTAGTATGGGTGTAAATGAGTCAAATATTGATGTGGTCAGATTCTAATCGTATATTTAACGAATTTAAAATAAAATTTGTTTATGTCTCGTTTAGCCATCGAATCAAGACCGAATATAAATCGAGCCCGAGTAATTTAAAGTTTTCGAGCAAATACTATCGAACATCAATACAAAAAAATAATTTGATAAGGTCCAAATAATTTATCGAACTTTAAAATGTACTTATATTCTACTCGTTAATATATTCGAATCGAGTCCAAATCGAATTTTTAACCGAGCGATCTCGAATAAATCTCGAACCGTTTGATTCTATTTACAGCTTTACTAATTAGTAATCACCCTATTCTAATTTTTTTTAAGTGTTTATAGCACGGAGTTTAAAATTCTCAAAAAATATATTTATGTATTATATTTTATAAATATTTTCATATATATATATAATACATGTATGTTATATTTTTTTAATAGATTTATTAAATATAAAGAAATTATATACAACTGTATTTTTAGAGCATTTTAAATTTTATGTCAAATATTATCAAAAAATTAAAATATTTAATTTAAGACAAGAAGAGTATTATTTTTGGCGTGCAATGAAATTTAAATTTAAAAAATTCTATAATATTTTAAACTCGTGACTTCTATCTTATCGGACATAAATCATGACTCTCACAACCACTTACATTTTGAAAATTCTTGATTATTATTAGGTGTTTGGCACGCATAACATTTTATGTTTATAGCCAACCTTTTTATGATCAACAAGCTTATCATGCAAGCACATGTTGCATTTAAATTTCGTCAAATTGGACTGATTTTATTTGTTAGTTTATTAGTTTTATTTTTTTGTTTAGCCTTATTAGATTTTTGTATAAAAATCTTAATAGAAAAAAGATAAGTATTTCACATTTAGGATCCATTTAAATGACGGAAAAAGAATGAAAAGAAAACGAAGTCTGAAAAATAATTATTTATTTTCCGTACGTGTTTGGATATAATGAGAAAATGTGAATCGCTACCAAAAGGGCTTTGGGCTAATGCTATCAAGCTTACTCTCCCTACGGAGAAGTCAAAGGTTCGAGTTTTGGCAGCGTCAGTGGACACTTTGAAAATGTTAAAAGAATTTAATATTATATGTGTGTGTGTATTTAGTTTGTCTTTTGCTTATGATGTTATGGTTGATTATAAATATATCAAAAAAAATATTATCCTTCGTTTTTATCTTTCGTTTTGCAAGAAAAAAGTTCTAAGACTATTTTTCTAGAAATTTTAATGTCAAGCAAACACTTGCAAGAAAATATTTTTCCTTAAATTTTTTGTTTCTTATTTTTTCTTGTTTTAATTTAAAATGAAATTTATTTTGTTAATACAAGATTCCTGACATTAAATGGAGCCTTATAAAAGGATTCCATTGGGTTAAATATTTAAGTGCTTACTAAACTACTTCTTACGTTTAATTTATATTGTCCTAATTTACTTTTTAGTTTGTTCAAGTTTAATTTTTTTTTTCTTTACTTAAACTATTTTTACTCACAATTTTTCAATACTATCTACTATTTTTTTTTATTGAAAATCATAAATATTTTTTTGAAAATATAAAACTATTAATCCACTTAATTATCTCTTTCTATCTAATTTCTCTTTTCATCCACTTTAATCTATAAAAAATGAAGTGCAATTTGGAGAAAACAAATATTTTTTTAACATGCATGTATTTTGTAATTAAAACAATATAAGTTCGACAGAGGGAGTAATATCCAATGTATAAATTAGTCACTAAACTAATTTTTTATATAATCGATTAATTTTACTTGACCATTTTGTACACTCTAATAGCATTTCCTTTAATGTAAATGACTTTAGACGGCTCATCCACCTCATTGTGCTACATACAACAGAGAACATAAATTTTAGTCCCACTATAATTACACAGATATGCAATGAAAAATAATACTCTCTCCGTTCCAAAAATGATGGATAAAATATGAAAAATACGCAAATTAAGAAAATTAACTTTTAAGAAGATAGTATATTTTTTGACAAGATTGTCCTTGCAGGTGTATTTTATATTAAAATAGAGAGTTTTGATGTGATATAAAATGAGAATAAAAAAATAATTATAAATTAAAAGTAATAGATTAAATTATTTTTTTGAGAGAATCAAAATTGGACTGATTTTATTTGTTATTTTATTATTATTATTATTTTATTTTATTTTAGCCTTATTAGATTTTTGTATACATATCTTAATAGAAAAATGATAAGGATTTCACATTTACGCTCAATTTAAATGACGGAAAAGGAATTAAAAGAAAAGGAAGTCAGAAAAATAACTATTTATTTTCCGTACGTGTGTTTGGGTGTAATGAGAAAATGTGAATCCCATCATAAACTATTTTCCTGTAAAAATTACTTCTCGTTAAATATTATCCTTCGTTTTTAAATGGATTTTGCAAGAAAAAAGTTAGAGGACTA
>JAUMHB010091605.1:0-11062 GCA_032359685.1 Pittosporum tobira
AAGGGCATGGATAAGATGCTCCAGAGCCCTGACGGCGATATCACCATCAGTAACTCCCTCTCTCTCTCTCTCTCTCTATATATATATATATATATATATATCGCAATGTTGCTTGATGTTTATTAGTGTTTTAATGGAAGCAAAAATTTGATTTTAATTGTGTTATTGTAGTACATAACTTTGGATATATAGTAATTGAGATGACATAGTGAAATAAAATGTTATTGGGATTGATTAATCTTCACTTGTACTAGACTGGATTCAGTATGTCTCAAACAGCACTGGTATTTGAATTTAAACATAAAGGTGTATACCTTTTATTATATTATCACAACACTGCTTAACCAATTAATCAAATTTTTAGTTTACTTATTTTCTTTGGCAGTAAAGGAAGAGACAAGTTCTATAAATTGGTTAACTAAGTTTTGCTGCATGTTGCACCGAGCAAACATGGGATTCACGCTTACATGTACTACTGACTACACCTGTCACCAGTAACCATTCTGCCTGTGCCCTTGTGTATCTCGGAATAGAAAGTTTTATATAGAAAAGGAATTTAGATAACGAACATGATGCCTCAGAGATTCAGATGCATCCTTTAGACTAAGTGATTTATTTGAACTACGCCCTCAAGCAATCTGTGGTATATAGATTTATCTATTAGTTTTCTGGGCATCCACACAAATTGACTTTGTCACCATTTATATAGGAGTACTTGATGCATAGTTTTTTAGTTCATAGACATTAACAGGTCAAGGAGCCTTTATTAATCTTCGAATCAAATTGGGGACTCTTGATGTAGTTGTGATCTTTCTTACAATTTTTATGGCTTCTTGCTAGCAAATGATGGTGCAACAATCTTGGAGCAGATGGATGTGGACAATCAAATTGGAAAGCTGATGGTTGAATTATCCAGGAGCCAGGACTATGAAATTGGTGATGGGACAACTGGAGTTGTTGTTATGGCAGGTGCACTTTTGGAACAAGCTGAGAGACTATTAGAACGTGGTATCCATCCCATTCGGATTGCAGAGGGATATGAGATGGCGGCAAGGATTGCTGTTGAACATTTGGAACGTATTTCCCAAAAGTTTGATTTTGGTGCAACAAACATTGAGCCATTGGTTCAAACTTGCATGACTACTCTCTCCTCCAAGATGTAAGTCCAACCTTCTCAATCCTGCATTTTCACTTTTCGGTTTCCACATCACAGTATCCTTCTTTATTGTAGCACTTAGAAGTAACAACAAGCTAGCATCTTAATTTTATAAATTCTTGATCTCATTTAATATTGTTCAAGGAACTGGTACGTTATATTCCTTCAAAAAGATGATAGTGTTGGCCTTTTAATCATAGGGTAGATAAAGTAATTTGTTATACGTGTAGTGCAGGAGTTCCTGCTTAAATACATTTATCTAGCGGCCATGTCGTGTAAATATCCTAAATGAATATAAACTTCTGCGTATTCTAACATTAAATTGAACTCATTGAACAGTGTGAATAGATGCAAACGTAGTTTGGCAGAGATTGCTGTAAAAGCAGTTATGGCTGTTGCTGATTTAGAGAGGAAGGATGTTAACTTGGACCTAATTAAAGTTGAGGGAAAAGTAGGTGGAAAGTTGGAGGATACAGAGCTAATTTATGGAATAGTGGTTGACAAAGATATGAGTCATCCACAGATGCCAAAGCAGATTGAAGATGCACACATAGCAATCTTGACTTGCCCCTTTGAGCCTCCTAAGCCAAAGACTAAGCATAAGGTTGACATTGATACTGTGGAAAAATTCCAAACTCTTCGTCAGCAGGAGAAGAAGTACTTTGATGACATGGTTCAGAAATGCAAGGTAGGACCGCTTGATATTATTATTGTTCTTGGAGTACTTTAGTAGAGACCAAACTGCAATATTAGGAACAGTCAGTATCACTACATAATTAGGCATAGCTGCATAATTCCAAGTTTCCAACTTGTCACTAAAACATTTCGTTTCTTGAGTAACAGGATGTTGGTGCTACATTGGTTATCTGCCAATGGGGGTTTGATGACGAAGCAAATCACTTGCTGATGCACAGGAACTTGCCTGCCGTCCGATGGGTTGGTGGTGTAGAGTTAGAGCTGCTAGCCATAGCAACGGGTGTGTGTCATGTTGCCTATCTGTCGTCTATTCTAGTGATGATATTATTGTGATGTGGTCTTCTAGTACTTAAACCATTTGGTGGTGTTTTCTTATTTTTGTAGGTGGGAGAATTGTGCCAAGGTTTCAAGAGTTGACGACTGAAAAGCTAGGAAAGGTAATTCGGGTTATAGGACATCCTGTTTGTATAGAAATAAATCATTTCCTGTCAGTTACAGCTACTTCGTATGATGCTTTGGAAACAATAATATTGTATCGTGGTTTAATCTGTTCAGGCTGGATTGGTTCGAGAAAAATCATTTGGTACCACAAAAGATCGGATGCTCTACATTGAGCATTGCGCAAATTCAAGGGCTGTGACCATATTCATTCGTGGTGGTAAGTAAAAAAAAGTAGTTGTCTTTTCCCTTTTATAATGGTTGAAAGTAGGTTTTCTGATTACTTACTTTCCAGTAGGAGTCACTCTCGCAGTTTACTTGCTTCTGATTAACCATAAAATCCTACTTTATGTGTTTTGCACTCTGCTATGACGTCTAATCTAATGTTGATGTTGTTGTAAGAGTTGGAAGACTAATTTTCTGATGGTTGGTAATTGAGATTGTTTTGTCATTCCTAAAATGAATAGCATTCCTTCAGAGACTCCAGCATTTGTCATCAAGGATATTTAGAAACTTCTTGAAATGACAAGAAAATGTATGGAAAGAAACAGAAGCATATGATTATCAGCACCTTCAGATATCTTATACATGATCTTTGATGGTGTGTATTAGGTAACAAGATGATGATAGAGGAGACAAAAAGAAGCATCCATGATGCCTTGTGTGTGGCTAGAAATCTTATCCGCAACAATTCTATCGTATATGGTGGTGGTTCATCTGAGATTTCATGCTCAATTGCTGTGGAGGCTGCTGCTGATAAATATCCAGGAGTTGAACAGGTATAGCAAAGATGTCATTCTGTTACCTTTTATTAACCTTTGGAGTTTTTACTGCTGCATTTCGATCTAAGACCTTTTGTCCTGCTGCTCACAGTATGCCATCAGGTCATTTGCTGATGCTTTGGACTCCGTTCCTATGGCACTTGCTGAAAATAGTGGTCTCCAACCCATTGAAACACTATCTGCCGTGAAATCCCAGCAAATTAAGGTATACATCTGATTTGAGCGTTCAATTACTCCCGTGCTTTACCCTCTGCTGTTCTTTCATTCAATGTGGTTATGTCTCCCTAGGGTTTGGTTATCATCAAAAATTATGTTGCAATAATTTGCCTTTGTTGTGCAGGAGAATAATACTTGCTGTGGGATTGACTGCAATGATGTTGGCACGAACGACATGCGCGAGCAAAATGTTTTTGAGACTCTTATTGGGAAGCAGCAACAGATCTTACTTGCTACACAAGTTGTTAAGATGATCTTGAAGATTGATGATGTCATCTCACCTTCTGAGTATTGATGAATCATCAGGTATCCTTCGTGTGAAGTTTTGCTACAACTGGAACATCACCTGCATTGTATGTGTATTGGATTTCTTGGTTGGAAACTTTAGAAAATTTTCATTATCTTGCTTTATTTGTGGTGTAATTGCATTTAGTAATTGATGGATCGATGTTCTTCTCTTAACCTTTTGAGGATTTATGGATTACTTGATGGCTGTTAGCCTCTTTTTTTCCTCTGTTTTGTTCCCATGAGAAAGAATATACTGTACATGTCTTAAAATGAAGCCAAAGTATGTGGCTGTACCACTTGCGTGGATTCTCCCCATCTTTTAAAAAAACCATATGCACGCTAGTGTGTAATAAGTCTGCAATTTTGTGTCAACAAGGTGTGGGCACTGTTTTGCATGATGGATTGAGATCAACAAATTAACCTATGGAACTGAATGCTGTAAGAACTTAAATTGTGTGTGACCAGTGTAGGTTCTTTCTAGTTTAAGAGCCATTTTATGTGCATTGGTTGGGCCTTCTCTCAAATTAGAATACATCCTTAATATTTACTAATTTTTTAAATGGTATCTTTTTTGTGGAGGGCAGGGATTGTTATCACATGAAGTTATGACAACCGAGCTTGAGACCCTGAAGCACATCTGGTGCAACTGTTTAGGTTACTGCAAAAACGTAATGTGGGGGGGATTGAGATTTTTACCCCTTCTCTCTTTTGGTGCAAAGTATTAGTTTGTGAGGGTTCTAATCCTCAACTGTTGGGAAAGACGAAACTGGTACAGCTTCAGTCTGCGGCATACATTGGAGGTCCTCTATCCCATGTGGTATTTATGAGGGTCGGTGGTGCTAACGCTGCTACTGTTAGTGGTGTGTTCTATGAGAACAGTGTGTTGTCGGCTTGAATAACTCTGGAGGTGAAATAAAAAATAAAAATAGGATGGACATAGGTATTACTAGGGTTAAATGAGCTCAACTTGTTAAAAGTTTGATAAAAAATTTATTTAAATAAATAAACATATTTATTTAGTTAAAAGAGTTGAACTTGAATTTGATAATTTTTTTTGTTTATGTTTAATAAGCTGAGCTCGATAAGCTTAGTCTGGTTTAACTCTTCTTTTTATTTTTTTTATGAGTCGTTTTTGGCTCGTTTAATACGCTAGGTATTACCATTCTGAAGCAAGATCTGCGCATTAATGCTTAGTGCAACTTTGTCAATGTCATGGTTGTGACGTTGTAACTTCCTGTCTAGAAAAAATGTCCCCTATCCCTCTTAGAGAACAATAAAGCCATTTGCTTTCTTCTTCCTTTTTGGTACGAACATTAGCTTTTTTCACTTCGTGCCTTTGGACCTCTGGTGCATATTCTAGCTACCATGTGAGGGTGTAGGCCCCCATCTCCCACTGAAATAGATTGAATAAGATTTCTTGAAACTGATATTTCTGATACTTTTTAAGTGACCTACTAGCATGAAAATATCAATTTATGTAATAACAAGTGTGCTTGTATTATTATGGCACGAGCGTAGATCTGATCTCATAGATATACTTCAGCTCTTCAGGTCTTAGGAATTTACATACAACATAGTCTTTTTCAAGAAACAGGCTGAGGTTGTAATCTACTAGGGTCTAGGAAACTGAATACGCATAATCAAAAAGACTACAAAAGGACCTTAATTAGGTGATGAATCGGCACGTAAATAGCTTCTTGTGCCAACTAAGTTAAGCCACCATCAATTAGCAACGTGAGCCTTTTCTACAGCCGAGTGCACCGGCCCATCCTGTTATTGAGCTCACAAGAGACGATGGTCTTGCACCTAGGCTAGATGCCTTGGCATAACTCGTAGATGAACCTGCACCTGAAGTTCTGAAAACGGCACCGTTTAGCAGCAAGTCTCCTTCAGACCTCCAGTTCCATTCACTCCATTCCTTCTCTGCCGCATCTTCACGTTTTGTAACCTGAGAAAGATTTTTTTTTTCCCTTCAAATTAATCTTGCCCTAAATCTGTTGGTAATTAAGTCTTGGTTCTCACCTCTTTGTTGAGTTGGTCATTGGGGGCAAGAAATCTATTGCCTTGGCTATTGATAGTAGGTGCAGCACTGCCTCCAATCGCGTAAATTTCCCAGTGAGTATAGTCGTTATTCACCACGTGAAAGTATCCATATCTACACCTGCAAATTGGAGGGGAAATTAAACGGCACAAATTTCAAGTTTAGATATTGTAACACCAGACAACCCTTTTGAAATAATTGTTTTTCACAGTTCTTCGCAAACATGTGGGTGTCTTTGTGATATATATATATATAAATATATATAGCCAAAATTCGTCATTCGATTTCGGCCGTCCAAGTGGACATTGCAATCAGCCAATATTTTTCTTTGCACGAACGTTTTGTGAATGTCACAGTTCATCTGTGTGAAGGATAACGTTTCAATTTTGCTCTTATCAACTTCTGAATGAGAGTTACGAAGGCAAAATTGGAAAGTTAATTTGTCACACGAATGGCAACATTCGCAAATCGTTGTGCGAAGGATATTTTTGCCCAACTGATTCTTAGCTATCCGATCTCGACGACCGAGATTGAGTGACCTCATTTTGGCTAAGCCACTTTTAGCCATGTGAATTATCCCTATATCTGTGTGTGTGTGTGATTACCTTGGCATCCTTTGAACAAGGCCTTCACCAAAATGGTTGAAGGCAATCGTAACTTGCATGTTCTTGTCTTGTGTATAATTGTCACTGTGACCCAATAGCATAACCTTGTCATGGTGTGTCATATAATTGTTAGAAATGGTGATGGCCGTGGATCCTCGAATCGCATCAACCAGTCCATCATGACAATTAGACAAAGAGCAATGGTCAACCCAAACGTGGCTCCCCCCGAAAATAGACACCCCATCACCGTCCGATACAGTCCTCCATCCATAGTGATTAGGAGAATCCCTTACATCTGCATTTCCTTCTTGCTTACAGTCATGTATATTCACACCATGAATTATGATATTCGTCACATACTGTATGGTAATGCAGGGCCCACCGGCGATGTGGACGCTGGCCCCACGGCCGTCGATTGTTTTGAAAGAGTTCATCATGAGTTCTTGTTTGAGTTTGATTACCATGTCACGTTCGAAAATGATCCAGAGAGGCTCATCTTGAATGACAGCGTACCTTAGAGTCCCTGGCTTGGGGTTCACAGGGTCATCGTCATTGGGGTCCGTGACGACGTATATTTTACCATCTCGTCCTCCCATGGCGTGCTTACCGAACCCTATCGCGCAATCGGCTAGCCGTTGGCGGTTGTTTTCCCAGTTTTTGTCACATCTCCAGCAATCGTCGATCGGGTTGCCTGTCCCACGGGACAGAAAACCCAAATTTCTTCTAGATGCATTGATGCTCCTGCAAGAAGAAAATGAGTACATTGTTAGCTAGACTAAAACACATACTACTTATTTAGATATTTTTAGTCATGAGACAATTAATGATTAAATGATCATACTTGTGTACTTCTTGTACTACTAATTCAGGGTCTTGTACTGGTGAAGAGAGAGTAGAGCTTGGGGATAGAAGAGGAAAGAACAGAAAAAAGAGGGGTATTATTGCCATATTTTTCTTCTCTCTCTTGTTTGGAAAGACGGGAAGAAAGGGCAGAGAGAGAGAGTGTGTGAGGAAGTTTGGGTGGAGGGTGGTGTTAATATAGAGGGATGAAGGCACGTTTGGAAGTGATTCCAAAAAGTTTTTTAAAAAGTTATTTTTTTATATTTATTATTTTGTGTATAAAAGATTTATATTTTTTTGTCAAAAAAAAACTGTTAATAATTTTTACCAAATAGGGATTTAATTAACCGGTCGGATTCTATTTAAAATATTAAGTAATAGAATATGAATAGATTTTAAAAGATTTGTTGACTATTTAAATTATTTTTAAAAATATATTTTATTAATACTCAAAAAAATATTTCAAAAAATTTAATTTTTTTTGGTTTAAATTTAATTTGTACTCACACTTGATGCGATAATGTAATAAATCTAAAATTAATTTACTTTAAGTTCGATAAAGTATACACGTCAAATTTGTGCTCTACGCAAGTCAAAATAATAATATGAGTCTGCCCCAAACTTCTGATGATAAAGATATTCCATTGTTGCAAAATTGGAATATTTTGCAAAAATGATGATATTTGATATAAATATGTAATTATATTTTTTTATATAAAAATAAAGTATTTGAAAATAGAATAAACTTTTATCTATCTTTAAAATAAAAATAAAAATATCATCATTTTTAGAATACTAAAATCAAAATAATTTTTTTATTTTGAAATATACAATATATATATATATATATAGTTTTTAGGAAAAAATAGATATTTAAAGAGAAAATAAATCATCAAAGCAAAATTAATTAGCTTATCTACTCCCCCTAGCTTTCCAAGTGTATTTACTATTTAATCGGCGCCGGAATTCAAACTTGCAATTAGTGAGGCCTCCTCCGTCTCCGAAACGGTGCTGACATAATGAACTTTTCCCCCCACATATGGTGGCACCGTAGGCTCCGTGCTACTACGGAAAGATTTGATAACTAACCTATTGAAGAACAGGAAATTCACGTTCTCCCGTGTGGACTTGCTCCCTGAATATTCTCTTTTACATTGGGCCGTCTTTTTTCCCATTAATGGGCCAAACCAATTTTTTATATTTTTAGTGTACATATATATGAAAAAAAGGAATATGTAATTAATCAACTTTGGTTATAAATAATTATAATAACTATTTTTTTATATATATGCTTGATAATTCAACTGTATAAATGATAAGAATATTATTGAAATTAGAATTTTACCAATTTTAAAAAAATTTAATTATGTAGAACCATCTTATTTATAATTAAAAAATTAAAAAATTATATATCACTAAAATTGTAATATAAAAATAATAAAAAGAATCCAAAGAAGGACTTTTAACATGAGATTTTACTCCACTATCCCGAACTTCATTTGATTGAAGTGAGTTCGGTAGCTCCGACGAGAATCTTAAAGAAGCTGAAACAGTCTTCTTTGAGTTCTTCTTTGTTTTCATCTCCCTCTCCTTGCCATTCCGAGCAACTTCGTTGTGGAGTTGACCATGACTAAAGTAATGCTTGAAGTCAATCCCATCATTTGCACGTTTAGAGTCTTCTTTGTGATTTTGAATATCGTCAACGTTAGCCTTGTTCTGTCTAGAGTTATGTTTCAACTGCATTCACAGGCAGAACATTAATAGAGTCAACAGTCTTGGATAAATGCTCTGTGGAAGAACCATCAGCATTCGAAGCACTTGCTTCTATAGGTTTAGTTTTCTTTCTTCTTTTGGATGTGCTGCCCACTTCTCTCGTTCTATCATTTGAAGTTACTAATTCGGCAGTACCAACTTCTACCTCTATAGCTGGCAAATCTGGGCAGTTGTTTGTTGCTGCAGACTTTTGTTTCTTTTTTAGACCCTTATCCATATTTTCTTCCCTTTTCTGACCACCACCAACCAGATTCAACTGTTAAGATGGATTCCACCTCATTAGCTTCTTGTTCGCTTGGAGAATATTGGAGATCCATGGCAGTAGATTCTTCAACCTCTTTCATTTTATCACTCGATATTGCACCCACATTTTCCGAATTAACTAACCGGAAAATCACCATCCACGCAAGACCTATCGACTAATTGTTGTTTTGAAACTTCTTTGTCATCAGAGATGATTTCATCTTTCTTAGTTTAGAAGCTGAAGTAATGCCACTCAAATCATTATTAGCGTGCTTCCTAACATCATCATTTCTTGCAGAAGACTCTTTGGCTCTCTTTTTCTGCCTGTTCATATCACCAGATTTTCCACATTCCACTGTTCCCTTGGCTTCTGAAAGCCTTGACGAAAGGACCGGTTCTTTAGGAACTTTGATCACCTACAAGTCATTCCTCATTTGAGTTTGTACCAAATATTTGTTGGAATTTACACTAACATTAATTGCTGGATTTGTGACAAAATTAATATCATAAATAATTAGAATTAATAGTTAATGTAAAAGAAAATTTGTAGAGCTATGTGAGAGGTTTCCAACGATTCAAGAATCAAATAATTATATTAAGAATTGAAAGAGAAATGATATTTTAAAGTGAGTGTGTTAGAAAGCATTTATGAAAAAATTAAAGAATATTAAATACTTTGTTGCACATTTGATGCATTATAAACTATTCACTAGTTTATAAGTATGTATGCGTCAAAGTACTTTCAAATGAGAAGTAAAAAGAATGCAAGACATAGAAAGGCAAAGCAGTGCAGTAAGTTTTAAACATCGAGCCCTCGCCCCGAGCCACGAATTAGTTTTGGTTCGCACACCGGCACTGGTTGAATGCAGAAAGGAAATGTGCCTTAAATTGAAACGCATGTACATAAAATATGAACATACATCTGTTCATTATTTTATTTTATTTTTTTTGCAGCAGAATAAATTAAGAGGTGCATCTCTTCATGGTCAAATGACACAACTCCTTTAATTTTTCTGAAACCATGCATCCAGTGATTGAACCAAAACAACTCTTCACTTACTATAAAAAGCACTGCCTGCATACTTTTCATTACTTCAATTTCGAGATCAATCTCTCTGCATTCTCTTTATAATACATTCTACAAAATACAGTTTTTGATTACTTAGTAAATCTGCATTTCTAATTAATATAACATGTTACATTATGGTGCCTATTTTATCTTGGGAGACATTTCGTCAGACTCTGTGTAGCTTTTTGTCGAGGACAAAAATTGTCTTAAAGAAAGAGTGATCATCACTCTACTTAGGCCATTAACCAAAGTTTATTTTGCAGCATTTCAAGTTCAACACAAGTTCTCAAACAGTAGATATCCAACAATACGCAACGTCATTTCCACTCAGGTTGATATCCATGGAGGAAGTATCTGTAGGCAAGCGTGCAACAATATTCCTAGCCCATTTTTTTGGCCTACTACTACCACCGGAATTCCCGGATTCCATCACAGCCTTGGCATTGACTAAATCAGGTGAGAACAATGGTCTGTCCTGATTCAGTTTGCTCTTCTCAGAAAGCATCAGTTCTGAATTATTCTTCAGAGGTAATTCTTTTTCCTTTTCAATTATATCAATTTGATCAATTGAAGTTTTCTGATCATCACCTATGTCATTTTCATTCACAGAGTGACTAATATCTTTGTTCAGAGGAGTAATCTCTTTCCCATCAGCGTTATCACACTTCTTTGAAAGTTTTAATCTTTCTACCACAGATGCAGGTAGCTTAGAAGAATCGCCCTTAAGAAATAAGCGCTAGGGTTAAATAAATTTAGAGAATATAATATTAATTATATTAATATTATATTTATAGTATTATTATGGTAATAGATTTTTTAGATTTCAAGTTATATTATCTTAACACTACTGATAAAGATAAAGATATTTCTTAATTATCTTTTACCATGTTAAATATATTATTATTATATTTATAA
>JAUMHB010091616.1:0-11061 GCA_032359685.1 Pittosporum tobira
AGAGAGAGCTGTATAATATTTATTTGTATTTTCGGCTATATCATTTATGACTTGTGTATTTGTAAGACATGGATTTAGTAATAAATTGGCAACCCAAGTTGGGGTGTGGATGCCCAGATTTGGGGGTGTCACAATAATGAAACACTAAAATTTATTTTCATACTTTATAATAAAACAACTAAATTTTATTTCATGCATTACTTTTATGTCTCTAAAAATTAATAAAACACCAAAACTTATTTTTATACTTTATGCAAAATAATAATAAAATGCCAAGACTCATTTTCATGCTTTATTAAAAATAATAATAAAATAGGGTTAAATGCATAATTTCTTACGATACTATGTCTCTTTTTACAAATATATCATTGTATTAATTTTTTTTACAAACTCATCACTATACCACACATTTTTAACAATCAGTCATTTTTTTTATTAATCTAAGAGACTATTCATGCAAAAAGTGTATGGTACAGTGATGAATTTATAAATAAAATATGGTACAATGATTAGTTTATTAAAAGTATGTGGTGCAATGATAAATTTCTAAAAAAAATTAGTATAATGATGTATTTGTAAAAAAAGACATATTAAAATGGACAATTGTGCATTTAACCCTAATAAAAGATCAAAATTTTATTTCAGAGTTTTTGAAAAATAATGATAAAACACCAAACTTTATTTCATGTCTTTTGAATAAAACATCAATCTCAATATTTTATGAAAAACCAAAATTTCATTTTATATTTTATGCAAAATTCAAATATTCTCCCAAAATTTCAATTCTTCCCCGGAAAGCTTCATACACTAAGCGTCTCTTATACTTCAACCCACATGAATCATATTATATAACTGTTTTATATAAATTCCATTTATAACAATTTTCACCACTCAATCTTTATCAAATTTTTCACACGTACTATAATAAATATTACTTATAACTACATATCCGAAAATTAGTCATTCATAATACAAGCCCTACTAATATATCATATTCCAAACTTTCCTTCCAGTAATTAACCATTCATAAATATCTATTTTAATAAAACTAATAATTCTTATACTGACTTCTTAAATCATTTCTTATATGACATCTATGTTATAACTCATTTACCTCCATATATCTAGTGTCATATATTAAATATTATTAGTACTACAACTATTTCTTTAATACTATTAGTATTGATCATTACAATTCAACAAAAAGTCTATATATTTTACTCATATTATTGTTGCAATTATTGTCGGTATTATAGTATAGTAGAAAGTGACGGGTTAAAAATGACGGCTCAATAATTATTCGACAATTATTCTCTTGTAGCGGGAGTCAACACGTTTTCTATTATGGGGTCCAAAAATACTTTGTTGTGGGGTTCACCAATACTTTGTTGACTATGCGGCGCATCGTTCGGGAACGAATATTTTCTAAAGTCAATGTTGACATTTATTTGTCGAAAATATTTGTACTTAGAACCTTATAGTTTATTTTATATCCATCAACACCATACTGTTTAAAATAAATAAATTTCATGAAATACTAAAAATATTTAATTCATAAATTAGCCGTATATAGGGGTCTTATTATTTTTAAAAATTTACTAGGTTAAGAATAAATGTTATAATTTACAAAAATCTTTACTTTTTAACAAAAATTTATCAACATATGGATATAGATAAATGGACATGTAGTAATAGTAATTAAGAACCTTTCATGGATAAATAAATTAGATAAATTAATTTGAAGAAGAATTAAGTAACTACAATTGATATTTTAAATTAATATTTGTTTTTTTAAAACTTAATATTTAAATTTTAGTAGTTTAACATTATTGGACTTATATGAGTTTTATTATATGAAAGTGAATGAGAGAGTCGAAATGTCCGTGTAAGACACAAGTTGATATTAATTACTCCCTCTCTCGAGTTATATTTTGTTCTAATTTTTTGACTATGTTCGGTGTAAAGTTTAATACATTCCAAAATCATATTTTTTATTATAGTTTTTAAATATTTTTGCACACTAAACATATTTATGTGTTATACTTTCAAATATAATTAATATCTCTTGAAAATATAATTTACAATTATATTTTTAGAATGTCTTAAAACTGGTGTCGAAAAATTGTTAAAAAATTAGGACATTTAAACTTAGACTGAATGAGTATTTTTTTATAACCAAATTTATATCTAAAAATAAAGTTAATTTTTTTTTTATTTAATCTCATAAAGGAAAAAAATATATGTAAATTAAAATATAATATCCATAAAAATATTGCATTATTGTTATTGCTAATGATAAAAACAAATAAAGTTCACACTATAAAAGTAAATTCATAAAAGGTCTAAGATATAAGATATTAAATTTGAAAATATAAAAAATGAACTTCTAAAGTTATCTAATTAACTAATAGTTTTATATAAAATTAATGATTATGTCCTCATTCTTTTGGATATATGACTTTTTTAAAATTATGATGATATTTGTACACTATAAGTTCATAATTGTACATTATTATAGTATTGTAGATAATATATTATTAAATTATAATCCCTCCGTCTTTTTTTTTTCTTTTTCTATTTTAAAAGCAGTAGCCTAAATAAGTATTTTTTTGATGAAATGACTTTTTTGACTTATTTTTTATTTGGTGAAAAGTTGACTTCTATGAATTAATTGAAATAATATTTGAGTGGCCCCAATACAACGATAAATGTTTTATCTCTTATAAATATTTTGGCCATTATTTTTAGGACATAGAGATTATTATAATTTTTTTTAATGTATTTTGGCATACATTTATCAATATCTTACAAAATTTGAAGGAGTTAATATATTTATTAAACTATGATTATTGATATTTAATAAACTTAGAAATGATTAATATTTGAGGTTGACTTAAATTTATAATAAAATATTTGTAAATTATTAAATAAAAAATAAAAATTTAATTAGTTCAAGATTCTTAATAACATATTTATTGAATCGAGATCTTGAATTTAAATAAGTCTCAATATTGTGACAATAATTTTTTGTTGGTTTTCATTATGATGAAAAGCTACTAAAAATATGTATTAGAAATAAAATTATTTTAAGAATTTAAAAATTAAAGACTTTAAATCTCTTATTAATTTAATTTTCGTTCATTTTCTACTTTGACCCTAATACTTAAAATTGTAAAGAAAATAATTTATTTATTATTTGGTAAAATGCTAAAACTGTTTTTTTTCCTATTCCCCTCCCGATAACCATTTTAGGCCCTGACTTGAATTCAAGAACTTGTTTAAGGACACAAGCTCCTTCTGCTCGGCCCAATGGATATTTGTGCTAATACTCAGTATAGTCAAATATTTTTCTTTTTGGTATTAAATTTAAATTCTTAATGTTTTATTTTTTAATTACACGAGATACAATTTTTAGATATTAATAATATAGATTTTCAGTAATTGCAAATTAGTACTCTTTGAAAGAGTTTTTTTTAATAATTGTAAATTGTTTGAGAAAACTTACTTTGTGAGAATAAAATATGAGAAAATTTTAAATTATTAAACTTTCTAAAGAACTCCGTTCGTTTGTTATTATATATATATATATTAATATAGATATGTTAAGTTTAAAATCTTAAATTTTAATAATGAATTTTTAAAAGTTAAAATAGCACTGTTCTTTTTGTAAAATGTTACTAAGACTCCAAATTTTAGTAAATACTGTATGTAAGAACTTTTTGTAAATTTTAAAAATAAAAATACTCAGATATTTGTCTTGGTTTGGTCTAGTAATACAACTATTGCATATAATATACATCGTACGTATTACAGTAACTTCAATTACTATAAGTGTCCATATTATACCATTGCTGCCAACAGACTATTTACATAGAGAACCACTATTTTCATACATTTTTTAAAAACTATTTCCGCACGCATGAACAACATTTTAACCAATTGTAATAAGCAATATTGTTTAAATGTGGTCTGTGTGTGGAAATAGCAGCTCTCTTTCCATATCTCTAAGTCCATTCAAGAAATGAACCCTTTGCTCTTCAAACTCTCGACAGAGTCCTTGATAATTTGGTCCATGGGAATAAAGGAAAGGCCCAAGTCCATCAGCTTCTTAGATGCATCCTTGGACCTCAGCAATCCAGGCTGGGTATCCTTCGGGAACCTACAATAAAATAAAATCAGCATACCGATATAAATTAAAAATTTGGTTCTCATATACTCCATTCCTTCTAAAAAAAGTCTCATCACTCAATCTTTTGTCGAGTTCCTTTTCTATTGATGATAATATAACACGACAAAATGTCCCCATGTTTATCAAAACAATTACATTATCACGTTACTACTATTAACAAAACATTCAATATTTTAGAGGTAAACGCGGAATAAAAATCTATTGCAAACTTTACTTTTGTCAATGGCTCCCTTTTTGGATTCAATTGTAGAGTCTAATACACTACCTGGGCAACTGATATTCTGGGTACAATTCTGCAACCTTGGCTGCAAAGTCACCATAGTGGGAGATGGCTTCAACACACAAGTGCCTTCCAGTCGCAGATTTGTTTTCGTAAACCAATATGTGTGCTAGGGCAACATCTTTCACATGAACTGACCCAATAAAGATGTCCTCATAGATTTCTGTACAACCTGCAAGCAGGACAGAAGGCATCTGTAAGATTCATGGCGAACTTTGAGGAAGAAAAGCTCGAGTATTATTTAACATCAACTATTAAACATGATTCTAATATTACTAAAAAATTATAGAATACATGTGCAATACTAGGTAACTAATGCGCCAATGGTTGATTCACTACACAAATGTGAAATCATAATAAATATAGTACGTGTCAGATTATGCGTGACTAGATTTTCTTCTTGTAGTACAATTCTATAGAGTCTCTTTCAACAATTGTACTGGGAAACAATCAAACAACCTATTACAAGTCTTTACATAACCCATGTAAAAGACCCTCAGAATTTATTCTGTCAGTACTATCTAGAAACCAGAACAGAAGGTAAAGTTGAAGTATTAGGATGGAAATCTTCAGTATATCCAAATTCAATGCAAATTGTAAACCTACGTTTTAGGGTCTGCTTCAAATTTTGCTGGGCCTAATAGAGAGAATTTAAAGGATTAAAGTTGAAGAGGTTTTTAACCCCGGTCACTTGAATTATTTCAATTAGACAGTTTGTTGACTTTGGTTCCCATTCCTTAAGGAAAAGGAATAGAATGAAATTTTATATTGAAATTGAGTGGTGATTGGAAGGCAATGTGTTGTTAGTCCTAAAATTTTAGTTGAAAATGAAGAGGATGAGGGAATGAGAAGTGAATGTTTATTCCTCTTGGAGGAGATGTGTTTCATCCATTCCAATCCTTCTGGCATTTTCAACTTAAATTATAGGGCTAGTTAACCATTTCATTCCATTCATTTTCCGCAAGGAATGGGAACCAAACGCAATATTAGATCTTTAGGATATTTTGTGAAAATGAAACAATTATCACATTTGAAAAACCCACATGCTTTAGTTGAAGTAATAGAATATCTATTAAGCTGAACTAAAGTAATGCTAGTATGTTTAAAACATTACCCTGGAGAAGGCGAAGAAACATTAACATGCTTGCATTAATAGTTGGGGGGAGAATAGGACCCATCACGGTTCCAGGATTCACTACTACCACATCCAGACCTTTTTCCTTTGCAAATTCCCAGGCTGATTTCTCGGCTAATGTCTTAGAAAGAGAATACCATAACTAGCATATTGTGACAAATAGACCTACGAATTAGTAGAACTCAAATAGAGCTATAAATAATTAGAACTGACAAGTGAAGAAGCTTTTGTAGTTGAAATCAAGAAAAGTAAGAGGACATTAAACATTAACAAAGAATTTCGATTTAAAAGTTGGATAATACTTTGACTTTATTGTTTGGGATTTAATGAAAAAGAAACCTGAACTGAAGTCTGTTCCTTAAAAAGGTTAAAAATGGCGATAATACCAAAATTTCCTAGAAAGCTTTTGTTCTTTATTCACTTTTTCCTTTCATTACTTTCCTACGCTTAACTTCCTATGCAATATTACTGATAATCGTATTCTTGAATAATATTTCATCATAAACCATTCAGGAATCAAATACCACTAACTTTTTGACAAGAACAGTCTAGAAAACCTGGCCATTTTGGTTCTCCCAAAAAGTATATTTAAACATTATAAATATTATGAAGTTAATCCCCACTTAACTGGATGGTGTTTACTGTCATTTACATTCATTATTAGTCAAATAGACAACAAAATAAATAGCATTATCGAACTTCAAATGAAGAGAGAGTGTGTAACCTCGTTTTGCTTGCAGTAATCCACATCTGTCCAGCAATCCTCACTCTTTACTACATCAGCTGGCCAGTAATGGCTAGGAACAATAGCCGTATTGGATGAGGTGAGCACCACGCGCTGAACCCCTAGCTCCTTGGCTGCTGTGAGCACATTGTTTGTCCCCTTAATTGCTGGTGTTAATAGCGTTTTCTGCAAAACTAAGTATTAAAACAGAGAGCAATAATACATGAAGTCATGGCATACAATAAATGTATCCAGCGGACGACGCATTTTTAACATAAGGATAATGTTTTGTTAAAAATGAGTAACAAAACAACTAGTTTTGTTAAAAATGTTTAGTCAGCTGGGTACATTACATTGTATCTACCTTTTTCTATATATATAAGTAGAAAGATCCTGGCAAAATTTAGCCGGCATTGCTGATGGTGATTTAACTATAGACATCTACTGATTTTAACTGACGATGATAATTTACATACTGCTTGTGGTGATTTAACACTTTAATTTGAAGTAAATAACATCATCAGTTAAAAAAATACAAGTGAAGCTACATATATATATACAGAGAGAAGGACCTCAGGATCAGCAACTTTATCGACAATGCAGGGAGAAGCGAGGTGAAAGACACCGGTTGCGCCATTAACGGCGGCGACAATGGAATCGTAATCCAGGAGATCGATTTGGAAAAGACGGAGGCGCGATTCTTCGGATTCTTCTAGGGATTGTAGATGCTTTGTCTCTTTCTCATCATCTTAATTATACAAACAATTATACATAAACAGCCAGTTTTTACTCAGAAATGAAATCGAGACCCTAATTTTCTTAGAATTACGATAGACGAAGAGAGAGAGTGTGTGTACTGACTGAGATCTTTGACGGTGGCGTTGACAGTGTAGCCGCGGTCCAGCAGGAGACGAACCAGCCATGAACCAATGTAGCCGCTCGCTCCTGTTACGCATACGACCTCTCCTACTGCTTTCTTCTCCATTATTGATCTTTCTATCTTCTAGTTGTTTGTCAGTTCTCTTCAAAAATGTCCGTCCCAACCTCTTCAGTAGTTATCAGTGCCAGTTACTGTTTGTTTATCACTTATCACGTAAAAATGTGGACAGGAAAAAATTGAAAACTTAATTTGATGTTTAAGACTTATCACGTAAAAATGTGGACAGGAAAAAATTGAAAACTTAATTTGATGTTTAAGACTTATCACGTAAAAATGTGGACAGGAAAAAATTGAAAACTTAATAAAAATATGGAGAGGAAATAACATGTCCCTACATCCAAATATCTGAAATACTTCATCCCTGCAAATAAAATTATAACATTTTATTTTTTAAACGTTTTAATATAATAATATATATATTTAAAAATAATTTATTAATATAAATTATTTAAATAAATAATTTATTAATATAAATTATTTATATTATTTATATTTTATTAAATATAGACCTGTATTTCATCATATTTTAATATTATAACTTATAACTTCAATAATTATTTTATTATTTAAAATTATAATATTAATGGCTCATTATTTTAATTATTATTTAACTATTTAAAATTATAATATTATTAATTATAATTTAAATAATTTATTCACAATTAAACATATTTTTTAATATTCGTAAAAAATTAAATTGTTATAATTTGGACATGACAAAAGGAATATGTTTTTATTTTGTGATTTAATTTTTGAAATTTTAAAATTTTAAATTAATATGAATTCAAATCTATCTATCTTTATTACATATTAAGAGACAAAAAATATACTGTTTTCGTCCAAATTTGTTTTGGCCTCCCGAGTTCGTCCTTCTATCCGATTATGAGTCAACTCACCTCTCTTAATGCTTCTAAGCAGTTATTGTGTAGCCCGATTATTTCTTCACTTGTCTGTGATTGGAAACAATTATATTACAAACGTTTTATCGGTTCTTCAATTGTGTCATCAATTAATGATTATGTTCCTTTATGTTGTTGTTCCATGAGTCGAACTTATAGCAGCAAGAAAGAAAAGAGTTGTTTTCGTCCGAGTCGTTCTTTGTCTTCATCCGACTGCTCTATGTAGCTATGTACTGTCATTGATATTGTAGAGAAGTTATTGTTGAACATTTTAAGTACATGTTATTACAACTGCCAGTTGACATTGATTTTTATTATTATTTCCTATGTATATTTTGAAGTTTCCATTGCTGGCAAAAAGGTTTCTAAGTTTGCAGTTGAGTGACTTTTACGTTGAGGTATTGTACTGTTTCTTTATATTTTTCATTCAACTTCTCATTTATCTCTTGAATGTGTGTGATCCTTAGATGGGTATCATTCGTTATTTATTTCTAAACATATTTATGGGAATAACAGAGTGTTGTACTAAGAAATTGGATGACTATTGATTTATAAATAGACTAGCCATAGATGAATTGTAGTTCAGAAAAATCATCTAAAACTTTTTGGAATACCTGTTGTAATATAGGAAAGTAATCTACTGAAAAATGGCACTTAGACAAAATTTTGCTACCTCTTGCACACCTGGGATTGAAGAACTTGATAAATTTATTTTTTATATTAAACAATATCTGCAAATTGTTAGTTGGTTTATAAAATCTCATTTCATTTGTATATTCTCCTGCTTTGTGATACTTGTGTACTTTAAAAAGCAAAATGACCAAAAACAGTTGGAGAGCTATTCTCAATTGTTACAAGCCTAAAATTTCTCTCTTTATCTTGACAGATTCATTATCATGGAAGATCAATAGACAACTTATAAGACGAAGTTAATCCAGAGATACAAAAAGGTACAGAGACCTGTATTTTTAATTTACAGACTTAGTAGAAGTGTCATTCTTCCATTTTCCTTATATAAGGTAATTAACCTACAGTTCCAAAGATGTATCTTTCATAGTCCATGCTTAAAAATATGAGTTCTCATACCCATAAATTATGTTCATATGCAAACAGTTTTTCTCTTTGTAGAAGTTTTGTTTTGATGCTTGCAGATGATTCCTCTTTTAAAGGTATCAATTGTGCTTTGACAAGTAAAACGTAGTATTTGCCTTTTTCTATTTGACGCATTTCACTTTATTACTTTTATTTAATTGTGAAAATCATCTATTCTTTTTGTTTCGGGGAGAAGGCTTAAAATTAGTTATTATTGTTTGTTTGGTACTCCAAAAATAAAGAAAGAAATATAGTTATGGATTCTCTTTGTAGTACATTAAAGTGCGTTTTTAGAATATTGAAACTGCACTATTTTTTTGTTTAATTTATATAAGGATTTAATCCAAGGTTGGAAGTGTGTAATTAGCCACATTCTTTGAGAAGGTAGCTCTTACGTGGACTTTATGGCTAAGGAAGGAGCATCTCATGATGTTAATTTATCCATCTTATGTCTGACAACCTTTTGTTTTTTGATATGACTAGCATCTGATGGCATAGTGTCACGGACTTCAACTTGACCTTGACATTTGGGCAAGAACTTGGCAAGTTGACGTGCATCAGGGCTTTGCCAATGTGGGACAGACTCGTGGATAAAAAGTGGAGCTTGGCTAAACATTTTGGGGGAAAATGTTTAGCTCGTGCATAGCTGAATAGTGGGGTACAAGTGACAGCTGTGGAAGACAAATAACCGATGGGTAGTTGCTGGTCCGAATGCAGATAAAGCAGTGGGACAGCTGACCCATGTTACTGATTAGTGGGACAATTAATGTTGCTGATTAGTGGGGCAGTTTTATAACTGCCGCCTGCACTTGTATTTATAGGGCTATTAGATGCACGAAAATGGAGAGAGGGAGAGATCCTTGTGTAAGTTCTGCAAGCTTGTAAGCTATTGTAATCCTTTGTTTTGAGTGAAATAAATAAAGGTTAGGCACTGCCCGTAAACCTCGTGTTGCTTGATTGCTTATTTATACATGTGCGTGTGTGTGTGTTATACACTGTACAGCGTGTGGGTTTCTTGGCTAACTAAAGTTTGGTGCAGACTTTAGGCCATCACAGGTCTATTTAGGCAGTGAAAAATTATAGCCTAAACGAAGACTGTGACAGATTGGTATTAGAGCACCGTTTTTGAAAAATGGCGACGGCGACGTGGAAAAATGAGATCTTCGAAAGTGTGCAACGTTTGGAAGAATACGTGGGGACCAGATTAGTCGGCGAAGAGGAGTCGCTGTCTAACCAATTTAGGACAACGAATGCTGAATTGGAGAACCTGAAGGCTTACGTTCATGACCATAACCCGGTGGCGGATGCGAAACTTGACTAGGTTTCAATGGATCTGATCTAGATGTATTGAACTCATCCGAGACTAACTCTCAAAAATAGACGATGAGATTGCTTTGCTGAAAAGGGCGGTGGTTTCGGGTCAAACTTCTGGCGGTGGTGGTACTTCGTTTTCTTCTAAGGTTCATGTCCCATAACCTAAAACGTTTAGTAGAGTTCGAAACGCTAAAAATTTGGAGAATTTTCTATGGGATATGGAGCAATATTTCAAGGCTGCTCATATTCTAGAGGAAAAGAAAGTGATGATCACCGCAATGTATCTTTGTGGAGATACCAAACTTTGGTGGATGAATCGTGTGGAAGACGAGACCCTTACTGAGATCAAAGTTTGGGCTGAGATGAAGAAGGAATTGAAGGAATGCTTCTTACCTGCAAACTCAAGTTGGGTGTGTAAGAACCCGATATTTTAACTTTATAAATATGATGTTTGGAGGTACTAAATAAAATTATTGGTTTTCGACAAA
>JAUMHB010091627.1:0-11060 GCA_032359685.1 Pittosporum tobira
TGATCCAGACGCAATTGTTCTTCTTATCTCCACCGAAATTCATTCAGGTATAATCAATCTTATATTTCGGTTTCAATATAAGCATGTCTCCTGGGAATCGGATAAACCTTTTAATTAAATTCCGCATCAATTTTTATCCATAAACCAACACTACCCATAACCTGGAGCTAGTAGCTGTGGTCTTTGCTTTGAAGATTTGGAGGCACTACCTCTATTGGAAAAAATGCAAGATCTTCACGGACCACAAGAGCCTGAAGTACATATTCACC
This sequence comes from Pittosporum tobira, assembly GCA_032359685.1. Lineage (NCBI taxonomy): Eukaryota > Viridiplantae > Streptophyta > Magnoliopsida > Apiales > Pittosporaceae > Pittosporum > Pittosporum tobira. The sequence continues at coordinate 270 of JAUMHB010091627.1, forward strand.
CAGAAGGAGTTGATTATGAGACAGAGAAGATGGTTGGAGCTTATTAAAGACTACGACTGTACCATCAATTATCACCCGGGCAAGGCTAATGTGGTAGATGATGCGCTGAGTCGTCAAGATAAGTTAAATCCACTATTAGTGCAAGAGGAGATAAGGAGAGACTTCTAATGCATGCAACTCGAAATAACATTTCCCAAAGAAGGGATAGAGATACTGGGAATAATCAGTGTAAAACCAATGTTGATTGACCGACTTAAGGAAGTACAACAGAAGCACACAAAAGAAGACAAAAGACTGGTGGAGAAGGGTAAAGGAAAATGTCGCTGGGATGGAGATGCAATATTATGGTTTGAAAACCGGATATGGATCCCCCAAGACGATGAGTTGAAGAGAGAGAGATCTTGTACGAGGCACACAACTCAAAATTCTCCGTGCACCCTAGCAGCACCAAAATGTACGGCGACTTTTGCGAGAACTTTTGGTGGCCGAATATAAAGAGGGAGATAGAGGAATGGGTGAGTCGCTGCCTGACTTGCTAACGAGTCAAAGCAGAGCACCAGAAACCGAGTGGATTGCTGCAACCATTGGAGATTCCCGAGTGGAAGTGGGAGAACATCAGTATGGACTTTGTCACGGGACTACCCCCGACCTTGAGAGGTATGAATGCGATTTGGGTCATTGTGGACCAATTGACCAAGTCAGCGCACTTCGTGCCGATTAAGGAGGCTTACAAATTGGAACAACTGGTGAAGTTGTATGTTAAGGAGATAGTGAGTAGACACGGCGTACCAATTTCGATCATGTCAGATCGAGATGCTAGGTTTACATCACGGTTTTGGAACAGTTTCCAGGAATATTTGGGGACACCTCTCGACATGAGTACGACATACCACCCCTAGACGGATGGATAGAGTGAAAGGACAATACAAACATTGGAAGACATGTTAAGAGCTTGTACCCTGGACTTCAAAGGGAGTTAGGATGAGCACCTACCACTGATCAAGTTTGCCTACAACAACAGTTATCATACGAGTATAGGGATGTCACCTTTTGAAGCGTTATATGGGAGAAAGTGTAGGACTCCATTGTACTGGAATGAAGTTAGGGAGAGGAAGCTAGAAGGACCTGAGCTGGTGCAGCAAGTCGAAGACGCCATCAAGGTTATCCGCAAACGGATGAAAGCGGCCCAGGATAGGCAGAAAGAGTATGCAAACCGCCACCGTAAGGACCGAACCCTAAAAATAGGCGAGTGTGCATTCCTGAAAGTGTCACCCTGGAAAGGAATGATAAGATTTGGTAAAAAAGGAAAACTGAGCCCCAGATTTGTGGGACCCTTCCAGATCTTGAGGAGAGTCGGAGTAGTAGCCTATGAATTAGCCCTACCGCCAGCATTGGGGTATATCCACAACGTGTTCCACATAGCCATGTTACGCCCGTACAAACCAGACTTCAATAGAGCAATCGACTACCAACCGATTGAGGTAAACCAGGACTTGACCTACGTCGAAGTCCCTATGGCAATATTCGATCGCCGAATCAAGAAAATGCGTGACAAAGAGATCACGTTAGTCAAAGTGACATGGAGGAACCACAACGTGGGAGCTGGAAAGCGATATGGAGAAGTACCCCCAATTATTTCATATGTAAAAATTTAAGGGACGAAATTTCTGTAAGGGGGGAGAATGTAAGAACCCAAAGTTTTTGAACAATTAATAAAATAAAAATATTTCCCCTTATGATGTCGAGCCACGAGGGGTACGAGGGCGAGGAGACGTTCAATTATTCAAAATATTGCATGTTGAATGGCATGATAGGACATCTACTTGTATATCATGCATGACTTGATGGGATTCATATTAACTCGTGAATCCAAAGATTACTATTTTAATGATTCAAAACTATTTTATCTGTTTGACTGGAAGGATTATTTTATTCAAAATGGAATAGTTTTTTACTGAGCATCTTTCGCTTACTCTTACTATGTTTTTATAAACCTTCCAGAACTGGTCGACCGAGGCGAATCCTCGAAGGGAAAGGGGTAGAATATTATTAGTTGTTCCTGGATTTGTTCTAGCTTGAGAAATTTGTAACTTAAAAATTGTGCGACTTCTGTTCGTACTTTCCTATTATTGTAAGACTTTAACTTTTAATTAAGTTATGCTTCTTCTGTGTAAATTTATTCGTATGAGCGATCCTTGTAAGATATAACAGGGCGAGCTGTCGAAAACTGGCTACTCAACATACTGAGATGATATCTGACGACCAGATTTCTGCGGGAATTCAAAGGTAAAAATTTGGGGGTGTCACAATGGTTGTTCATATTTGATAAAGTAAAAATAATTTAAATATTTTACATTATTAATTTTTTTTAAAAAAAATAATATAATTATATTAAGACATTTAAATAAAAAAATATTATAATTTGAATGGAATGCTTATTCGGTCAGGTTTATTAAGACTCATTAAAGTACAATCAAACTCGATGGCCTATAATCCACACAGTCTCTTAATAAAATATTAATCGACTAATGAACCGAAATCACAATTATTTGTTATTGTGAAGCCTCCAAAGTTCCTTGTCGCACTACCAGCATAACTTCATGTTCCAAATGTATATGAAATTCTGGCATAATAATTTGTATTAAATGCCAACTTGAGGGCGGCTTTTTACTCCAAACACATGTTAATTTTAAAGGCATACCTCATTTATTAATTACTTAAATTAAATACATGTAGGGTTTGAGATTTGTCAGTGATTTTTAATTTTGGGAAACTTTTGATAAGAAAACAAATAAAATAAAAATATTTCCCCTTATGAAGTCGAGCCACGAGGGCGATGAGATGTTCAATTATTCAAAATATTGCATGTTGAATGGCATGATAGGGCATCTACTTGTATATCATGTATGCCTTGATGGGATTCATATTAACTCATGAATCCAAAGATTACTATTTTAATGATTCAAAGTTATACCAATTTATCTATTTGACTAGAATGATCACTTTATTCAAAATAGAATAATTTCTTGCTGAGCATCTTTCGCTCACTCTTACTATGTTTTTTACAAACCTTCCAGAACTGGTCGAGCGAGGCGAATCCTCGAAGGGCAAGGGCAAAGTAGAATATTATTAGTTGTTCCTGGATTTGTTCTAACTTGAGAAATTTGTAACTTAAACATTGTGCGACTTCTGTTCGTACTTCCCTGTTATTGTAAGACTGTAACTTTTAATTAAGTTATGCTTCTTCTGTGTAAATTTATTCGTATGAGTGATCCTTGTAAGATATAACAGGGCGAGTTGCCAAAAACTAGCTACTCAACATGCTGAGATGATATCGGACGACCAGATTTCTGCGGGAGTTCAAAGGTAGAAATTTAGGGGCGTCACAATGGTTGTTCATATTTGATAAAATAAAAATAATTTAAATAATTTACATTATTAATATTTTTTTTAAAAACAATATAATTATATTAAGACATTTAAATAAAAAATATTATAATTTGAATGGAATGCTTATTCGGTCAGGTTTATTAAGACTCATTAAAGTGCAATCAAACTCGATGGCCTGTAATCCACACAGTCTCTTAATAAAATATTGATCAACTGATGAACCGAAAATCACAATTAAAATCACAATTATTTGTTATTGTGAAGCCTCCAAAGTTCCTTGTCGCACTACCAGCATAACTTCATGTTCCAAATGTATATGAAATTCTAGCATAATAATTTATACTAAATGCCAACTTGAGGGCGGCTTTTTACTCCAAACACATGTTAATTTTAAAGGCATACCTCATTTATGAATTACTTAAATTAAATAGAAGTAGGGTCTGAGATTTATTAGTGACTTTGAATTTTGGGAAACTTTTGATAAGAAAACAAATAAAATAAAAATATTTCCCCTTATGATGTCGAGTCACGAGGGCAATGAGATGTTCAATTATTCAAAATATTGCATGTTGAATGGCATGATAGGATATCTACTTGTATATCATGCATGCCTTGATGAGATTCATATTAACTCATGAATCCAAAGATTACTATTTTAATGATTCAAAACTATACAATTTTATCTGTTTGACTTGAATGATCATTTTATTCAAAATGGAATAATTTCTTACTGAGCATCTTTATCTCACTTTTACTATGTTTTTATAAACCTTCCAGAACTAGTCGAGCGAAACGAATTCTCGAAGGGTAAGGGCAAAGTAGAATATTATTAGTTGTTCCTGGATTTGTTCTAGCTTGAGAAATTTGTAACTTAAACATTGTGCGACTTCTGTTCATACTTCTCTGTTATTGTAAGACTTTAACTTTTAATTAAGTTATGATTCTTCTGTGTAAATTTATTCGTATAAGCGATTCTTGTAAGATATAACAGGGCGAGTTGCCGAAATTGGCTACTCAACATGCTGAGATGATATCTGACGACCAGATTTCTGCGGAAATTCAGAGATGAAAATTTGGGAGCGTCACAATGGTTGTTCATATTTGATAAAGTAAAAATAATTTAAATAATTTACATTATTATTTTTTTTAAAAATAATATAATTATATTAAGACATTTAAATAAAAAATATTGTAATTTAAACTGCAATCAAACAGGGCGTCGATGGCCTGTAATCCACACAGTCTCTTAATAAAATATTAATCGACTGATGAACCAAAAATCACAATTATTTGTTATTGTGAAGCCTCCAAAGTTCCTTGTCGCACTACCAGCATAACTTCATGTTCCAAATGTATATGAAATTCTAGCATAATAATTTATACTAAATGCCAACTTGAGGGCGGCTTTTTACTCCAAACACATGTTAATTTTAAAGGCATACCTCATTTATGAATTACTTAAATTAAATAGATGTAGGGTCTGCGATTTATCAGTGACTTTGAATTTTGGGAAACTTTTGATAAGAAAACAAATAAAATAAAAATATTTCCCCTTATGATGTCGAGCCACGAGGGGCACGAGAGTGATGAGATATTCAATTATTCAAAATATTGCATGTTGAATGGCATGATAGGACATCTACTTGTATATCATGCATGACTTGATGGGATTCATATTAACTCATGAATCAAAGATTACTATTTTAATGATTCAAAACTATACCATTTTATCTGTTTGACTGGAATGATCATTTTATTCAAAATGAAATAATTTCTTGCTGAGCATCTTTCGCTCACTCTTACTTTGTTTTTATAAACATTCCAGAACTGGTCGAGCGAAGCGAATCCTCGAAGGGTAAGAGCAAAGTAGAATCTTATTAGTTGTTCCTGGATTGTTCTAGCTTGAGAAATTTGTAAGTTAAACATTGTGCGACTTCTGTTCGTACTTTCCTGTTATTGTAAGACTTTAACTTTTAATTAAGTTATGCTTCTTCTGTGTAAATTTATTCGTATGAGCGATTATTGTAAGATATAACAGGGCGAGTTGCCGAAAACTGGCTACTCAACATGCTGAGATGATATTTGACGACCAGATTTCTGCGAGAATTCAGAGGTGGAAATTTGGAGGAGTCACAATGGTTGTTCATATTTAATAAAGTAAGAATAATTTAAATAATTTACATTATTAATTTTTTTTAAAAAATATATTAAGACATTTAAATAAAAATATTATAATTTGAATGGAATGCTTATTCAGTCAGCTTTATTAAGACTCATTAAAGTGCAATCAAACAGGGCGTCGATGGCCTGTAATCCACACAGTCTCTTAATAAAATATTAATCGACTGATGAACCGAAAATCACAATTATTTTTTATTGGGAAGCCTCCAAAGTTCCTTGTCGCACTACCAGCATAACTTCATGTTCCAAATGTATATGAAATTCTAGCATAATAATTTATACTAAATGCCAACTTGAGGGCGGCTTTTTACTCCAAACACATGTTAATTTTAAAGGCATACCTCATTTATGAATTATTTAAATTAAATAGATGTAGGGTCTGAGATTTATCAGTGACTTTTAATTTTGGGAAACTTTTGATAAGAAAACAAAAAAAAAGGATTATACTCCTTTAAGGTTTTTACGGATATGGTAAGGGAAATAGTTATGTAATTTTTTATGACCCAAATTATGAGCCCGAGATCAAATATTTATACCCAACTTAACGAGTCTTATATTATATTCTTTTTTATATTTTATATATAATTATTACGTAATATTATTTTATTTTATTTAAAAAGTTTAATTTAATTTAAATAAATAAATTTTAATTTAATAACTATATACCAGAAATGTAATAAAAAGTAAAATAAAAATATATAATAAGAGATTTGAATTTCAACTTTCAGGCTCAAGCAAATTCATACACGTAACTAAGTAGATAAGATTTTACATTTAAATGTATAAGCTTTCACGAGTGAGTCCAAATTTATTATTTTAAATATTGTCTTATTTTTTATTTCAAAAATTTAATTAATTTATATAGTTAATAAATTTAAATATAATATAATTATTAAATTATATTTAAAATTATAAATGAGACAATATTTAAAATAACAGATTTAGGTTCACAAAAAAAAAAAAAGGAGGTCATGGCATGGAGCTCTGTAATGTAAGTAGATAATCTTGCATTCTAGGCTACTCATACATTTTCTGTAATTGTAATTTTTTAACTAATATTACTAAAATCATCAATTATTTCAAAAGTAGGGATAAGATATCCGACATCAGAAAATAGTAGCCACAAGCACTTCATCTATAAGTAGGGACATTGAAACTTTTCCTTCGAGGTATCAGACATTAAAAATGGTAGCCACAGTTACTTTGATCTAAAAGTAGAGAGAAGAAACTTTTTTTCCATTGTGTCAAGTTTAGGTGTTGATTAATAAAATTGAATGAAAAAAATTGGAATAATTAAAAATATAATTGAATAATTAAACAAAAAAGAAAAAGTTGAATTTGGATGAAAGAAAAAAAAATTGATAAATGATTTTTCTAAATAATCTTATTAATTTTATTTTTTATTTTAACCTTAAAACCGTTTTAAATTATATAAATGAATTTATAACACAACTTAATGAACTTTAAAAGGAAGTCACATGTCTATTTATCATTATTTTTATTATGAAAAAAATATCACAATACATATATTAATATAATTTCGTGTTTTATTTTTTTTATACATATTTATTTAATTTATACGTCATATAGATTTGTTTGCTCTGATTTTTTAAATTTAAGTAAAATAGATATTTGTAACTTTTAATGGAATAATATATAAACACAATCGATTCATACATTTGCAAACTTATTTAATTTAGTTTATGTTCTTCCATCACAAGAATGTGAGCAAGTCCTATGGACTATTATATAGAGAAAGAAAAAACTTTTTTTTTTTCACCTAATAAGTAAGCTCTCAAAATAGGTCGTCCACTCTCAAAATTATCATAAATTATCATAAGGATCTTAGATTTTTCCTAATTTAAAATGACATAACACACACAAAATTTCAATTGGTAAAATTGTCATTATTTGACAATTCGTCATTTAACTTATTCCGTTTAATTATTTTTCGTATTTATCCCGGGATATTTTTAACCTTAAAATACTTCATTCGATCCTTGTTCGGATATAATATGAATATAACATTTATATAAAATTATATAACATTTTAAGACAATAAATAAAATGTGAAATCACATCGTGATGATGTTCAAATCATCAAAAGAAATTTAAAATAATATTTCTTAAATATTCTATTTTATTATTTAAATAAAAAAATATAATTTAATTAAATAAACAGTTTGCTAATTTAAGAAAGTTTACTTTCAAAGTTAAATTAAAATTTAACATGTTACTTGTTAAATTTTCCAACTCAATAGCATTGTTGTAAATAAGAATAAATGACAATTTTATAATTAGTACTGCAATGACATTTTCATAATTTGTACTGCAGTGATATTTTTATAAATATACTATAATGACATTTTTACAAATATATTACAATAATATTTTTATAAATACACTGTAGTGATATTTTTATAAATATATCCTAAAGACAATTTAATAATTTACTACAAAAAAATATTTTTATAATTTCAATATAAGAGTATTTTTGTAATCTCAACAGAAAGATATTTCTGTCATTTAATTTATGTCTAGGGGAAGAGTCAACATTGACGGGCGGAGTTAAAAAACTATGAAAAACTACATACGAGTTGTTCAAGGAAGTACTGTTGATAACAATTCTAGAAATTTGGTAGGCCACGTGACCGACGTCGGAAAGCATGTGAACTTTTGATGGTACCGTAAAATGCATGTGACATTCTATCATAAATTGCTGGTCCCCAAAATTGGTCTAGGTTAAATTTTCGATTAAATTGGTTATTTTTTAAATTAAAATTATTATATATGCAAGTAACGACATTATGATAATAAAAAAAAATATTAAATTTAATATTAAATTTAATATTTATTTATTTAAATATTTAAATATATCAAATTAATTATTAATTTTAAATTTTATCAATTAACCATCAAAATTTAAACTAAGTCAGCTTTATGAATAGAAGGGAGTATATAATATTCTTTCCGTTCCATTTATATTATAATATTTATTTTTTTTGAACGTTTTATATTATTGAAATATATTCAATTTGGAAAGTTTAATAATGTTAATTGTTTAAATTATTTTTACTTTACCAAATATGACTCACCACTTTAATTACTATTATCTTATTTTAAATTATTATATTAATATTATACCTCACTACTTTAACTACTATTTCACTATTCTCATATTTGAATAATAATATCAATCACTATTTTTCTATTTAAAATTATAATATTAAACATATTTTTTAAACTTCGTACAAAATTAAAATATTGCGGTCATCTTGAAAACGGAGGGAGCAGTAGAAATAGAAATATCTAGAGAATAGATAAATACGTTACTATACTAAACCATTTAATGTTATTAATCTCCTTCAGAAACTAAATATACATTTTCCGAATCCACCAACAAAAAATATTTTTACTTCAAGATATCATAATTATTCCTGAAATAGATACAATTAAATTACAAATAAAAAGATAAATTATGAATAAATCTCTATGAAAATGTTGACGAATAAGAAGTTAAAAATTTTCTAGCACACGAATTTAAACAAATAATTTCCGTCACCAATAAACACGTTGAATATAAATTTTCTCTAAACACAGTGCAAAAATAATTTAACATAATTCAAAATTAAGATACCATGTAGGAGGAGAAATCAATTCTTCTAAAAAGAGAACAACCACTCAATTTGAATGGAAAATAAACTCTCATATACGATGAAAGAAACTGTAAGAATTCGAAGTTTTGTGAGCAATTAATAAAATAAAATTTCCTCTTATGATGCCCAATAGAATTATTTTCTGCGTCGCTACGTTTCAAGAAATTGAGTTAAAATAAAAAATAATGACCAAGGGCATTTTGGTCAATTTGACAATTATTGTGCTCAAGGGCATTTTGGTCATTTTGACAAAAGTTATGCCCAAGGGCATTTTGGTCATTTTGACAATTAGTATATTCGAGGGCATTTTGGTCATTTTTGGTGGAAGTCATGCCTAGGGGCATTTTGGTTCGAAAGTTAAAAAGTGCTCAAAATCATAAACCGATCAAAGATCTGTAATCAACGTGAAAAAATAATGAATTGAAACGCCGTTAGATTTTTGATTTGACTGAGTCTAAAGTTCACCTTTTGATCGGAGCGTTGTATGGGAAAACGGATAGTGCTGTTAGATTCGCAGCGTGCCAAAACATAGGAATAAATTATAATATTATATATTTCAAATTTTGACTTTTTGAATTATTATTCAATTATTAAATTAATTAGCTCACGAATCGAGGCAAAATATCAGTTCGAATTTTAAACTATTAGCCAATTGACCAACTGGGACCCACATGAACAGATCCCCAAAGTTTTTTTGTCTTTTTCCCATTTTTCCCCATTTTCTTTTTTTATTTTCCCCCTTTCCTTTTCTGTTCTTTCCTCTTTTCCCCAGAATTTCTGCAATTCTTCAGTTTCACCCAATTTGATCTGCAGTTCTTTTCTTGCATCGTGGATTGTTGTTTAACGTTACAAATTGTCTTTATATTGCGTCTAAAGCAAACTCTAAGTTGTATAGCAGCTGCAGCATTCCAAAAACCCAACTTTTAAATTCTTTTTTCTTGTTCTTGCTAGGTAAGAATCAAAGTCAGATTTTAGTATTGTTTAGTGTAAATTGATCATTGGAAAAGCTTCCTGGGGACATTTAGATGGTGTTAGAATTTTAAAAAATATTTTTTGGTAAAAATCCGACCACCTTCAAGTCGACTTTCAGTCGGTTGAACCCGAGGCAAAAGCTTGGATTTTTAACCATGAATTTGAGTGTGTTGGTGTCGATTCGATGTTTGTATTGTTTCCTGCTATTGCAAGGAATTTTTTTTATGGTTTTTAATCGATTTTTGGGGTCCATTTTCATCTAGAACCGAGCTTGGCTAGAAAGGGGCATCGCCGACCATGGCTTCTTGCCGTGGCCGAAGGAGATGATCATCATCCCCTTGTTCTGTGCCCTGTTCGATGTGGGGATGAGTTATTTGATTGTTTTATCAATTTCTTCCCCATGAATCTGCTCTTCCTGTCCAATTTGGTGCGTGTGTATGTGGTGTTGTGCTTGCCTTGCTTTCTGCCGGCTGGTTGGATTATTTCTGGCGAACGGACGTGGGGAAGACAGTTCACTAAGGTCAACTGTTTCAACAGTTGACCAGTCAACTGTCCCAATGTTCATTATTATTATGATTATTATGATTATGAT
>JAUMHB010091660.1:0-11057 GCA_032359685.1 Pittosporum tobira
GAATGAATCTAATGGAAATTTAGGTCTCTGTTATTATCTTAATTGGAAGATTCTTCTTTCCTCTTCGGTGAAAGAGGGCAAAGGTGTGTGGGGGAAAGAATTCTAAAAGGAGAGAAGATTTCGTCCACCAAGCGGGACAGAGTGCGACTCCGAAGCAATTGGAGGTTCTCGCTCATCTCTTGGGGGTCCATATCATCTGAGAATTTTTCCTGTTCCATTAGCATAGCTAAATTGGAATAGGATGACTCAGCGTCAGGCCAGCTAATTACTGCCCCCTTGCCTTGATTGAATTTGGGCGAGAGGGAGCATATAAGTCAGGGAGTAACCTGGGAAATCTTCTTCAATTTTTTCGGTTGGTTGATTTTCGAAATCACCTCTTGAGAAAAAAAGGCCCTCTGGTCCCGACCCAAAAATGAATAGGAAGCGAGGGTCTTTCATTAAAGGGGGGAAAAGAAGGGTGGGGCTTTGTTCCGGGGGGGGGCCGCCTTGCGCAGCTTTGGAAAGGAGAGAATTTCAGAAAGTCACTCTCTCCAACCTTTTCTATCTATCCGGCGAGAGAAAGTCAATATGATATTTGCGTTGGTTTTTCCAACAAAACTAAGAACTTTTTTTCTTTCTCATTCGGAAGGCCATGTATTATAATGCCTACACTCTGACTTCAATGATGGGAACTTTCCACTCACCCAATCAGCTCTTTTAGTTGCAAGTGGGATCAAGAAAGTAGAATAAGCTACGAACGAGAGAACGAAAGCTAGTCGGAACGGAAGGATAGTAGAGGAGATGTGGATCCGCTTTCGTTGGAGAGCCTATCTTACCTACGCAATTCTCAAACGGGAGATCGAGATTGGGATTTACGAATGGATGGAATGATTGGCACGAAGAGGATAGCCTCCACTAAATAGCGAGATGACGAAATTGAAGAACAAGAAAGAAACTAGTCTATATACGAAATTTGTAGGTCTAGCCCTTTGTACCATAAGAGTTCAGATCGTAATCCGGAGAGTGAAGAGAAGGGAATGAGTGCAAAAGCTATAGCAGGTTGACTCTCCGGATAGGTGGGTAAAGCTAAAGCTGATGCAGTGAACGATGCAGCAGTTGAAGCAATCACACCGATCTGATTCAGCCTCGCATGTCTAATGGCTTACGAACTCAAATAAAAGCAGCCCAGGTTTTATAGGCTTCGTGCTCTTTTCTTTTTTTTTTCTTTTTTCTTGAATGCGAGTAATCAGGGAATGACTTTTCTGTTTAAATAGAATATCTCCCTTAATAGAGCTTCCCTAGTCCAGCTCTATTAGTAGTAGGTTCCCACTTTTCGTGGTCATTGGACAGGTGGTCCGCACTATTAGCTATTACTGGGGGTTCCTTGGGCTAGGGATCTGATCTCCCCCAACCGGCAAGGAAAGAAAGAACCGGAAAAGAGCTGAATTGCATAAAGAAAGCTCATTTGAATGTCCCGCTGGAACTTATTAACCTATTAAAGAAGGCGCTATGGACTAAAGGGAAGTGGAACTTGTTCAAAGGCTTAGCGGTCCTTACTTAACAGATGGTTTCACTCATGTGCGCTGGAATTCTCCGTGGCTGAGTGTCCATGAGGTCTTGTTGGGCCATGAGGAAATGGGATTTGAACCAACCTTTGATTGCTTGGCCGGGCATAACAAACTTCTCACCAATAAAGCTTGCTTTTATTTTAAGATTCTTCTCAATCGGTGAAATAGTACGAACTGAGGTGGCTATCAAAGACATGAAGGTAAAGCCCATACAAAGAAGAAAAACCAAGGGTAGATTCGGGAAAGATTGCTAAAATGCAACGATTGGTACGATGTGTATGAGGATCTCACCGTGAAAGAAGCCGTCTTTAGGTCTCATCGGAGAGTGGAAAGTGAGTCAGCAGCTCTGCCTTGAGAGTGTCTAAGCCCCAGCCCAGCGTTATTTCGTAACCTGCTATCGCTAAGCATCTATATCTTCTTCTTTTCGGAGCTCTCCCCTGTCAATTAGTGAATGCTTCTGTTCGTAGTGATGCTCTACAAGACTTTCTTTCATTCAATAGGGCCCAAAGATGAGGCCAACATAAGAATCTGGCTCTTGCTAACCCTTGCACATATAGAGTGTAGATTTGAACCAAGAGAGAATCATTTCATTTGCGCCGGTCCGTAAGCCATCAATCTCGAACTTTCACTCTTTCCGGCTTAGCTACGATCTTAATGGATTAGCGCTCAGGGGTTCAACTAGTTAGGCCAGCCGGGAAGACTCTCGAATCAAAGATCCACGAGTCAATCTCTTAATCTACGTTAATTGATTGATTAGCCTGAACAGGAGATCATGTCTTAGTGAGAAAAGCCGTTATGCTTGATGAGGATTTCTCCCATTATCCCCTTATCTGACTGGTGGTTCTAACCTGATATCTATCATTCAGTCTTCAGGTCTTTATTAGTATTAGCCCGGTATGACATCCAGTAGAAGCTCAGGGACGGATTGAACAGCAGCTGTTAGGGAAGCTAAGGATCTCTATCATTGGTTCATCAGAAGCCATCAAGCACGAAAGCAGCAAGGAGTGTGCTAGTGAGTCCCAAGCGAAGGAAAGAAGGACATGAGAGGCATAGAGAGGACTCAAGGACAAGACACGACTCAGACCCCGGCAATTTGATCTTCATTGGCCTTGCTGTCCGCAGATCGCTTACTCTCCTTTCAAGTAGAACCACAGTAGCCGTCCTGGTTGATCAACTAGCTCCGACTTCTTGTCAACCGTCAGTAGTCTTTGGTATTATCTACTCCGCTTTTATGGAAGAGCTAAGTCCAAGAAGGGCTCTCCAAAGTAGCAAGCTAATACGTATATCTTCTTTTATGTTCTCTGCCTTTAGTGCGGGGCTAACTAGTCGTTAGTCCCAAACGGGTATCAAGAGATGCTTTGATGAAGCCAGTTATGGGCCTAGTTCTTCTAGTCAATCGAGCTCAACCCTTTCTAAGCGTCAGGCAAGTTCCCTGCATCAAATCTTTAGGAAGTAGGTCCACGTGCCTAATGACCCTCCCTCACAGGACGAAAAGCTTGCTTTTCTACCCCCACTCACTACCCTGGCTATTCTAGCTTCAGTTCAAAATAGAACTCTTTCCCCTTGTCCATCCCTTTATTAGATAGAGGGGCAGCCTTAGTCTATATGTTGCTTGTGAGCCGCCAAGTACCAGTCCCGCAACAGTACTAGCGCAAAAGGATTGGTCCTTCACTTGCTGATCGTTCGCGAGTCGAACTCCTACTCCGGGTGCTTGCTTGACTTTTCGCTTTCTTAGGATAAAAAGGCCTCCCTCATCATAAGGCTTGCAGATGGAGATCCAAGCAAGCAGGTTAAGGCATTCATTAGCATCCTGCCCAGACCAAAGAAACCTACGTTGAATGCGATCATAGGCAAATATGATGCTTCGCGGGAATTGGGAAAGAGGTAAGGACGGACTGGATGAGGACTCTCCTACCCGGAAAAGAAAGCAGACGGCCCTTCCAAGCATTTAGTTTACGAGAACTAAATAGGTAAACAAGGTGCATTTTATCCATCCCGGCTATGAAATATAAGCACAAAAAGAGTATACTTTGATGCGTACAGGTGCGGGAATGAATGACTTAAGCACTAGACTAGATGAGAAAGGGGAGTTGGTTAAAGACGGAGAGGAGGGAAAGCACATAAGCAGTAACGCTAGCACGCAAGTCAGCTAGGCATGGGCTCTCCTTTCAGCTAGGCACACAGGAAACCGGATGAGGCAATAGGATCAAGTAAGTTGCTCCCTCGCCACTGCAACTGGAACAATTTCTCATTGCCCCGTCTGCGAAAAAGCATTGGTTTCGCAATCAATCACAAGGAATGGCTTCTTCACAATTCATAAGCCCACCCTGACCTATCCCCCCTATGTTGTAAGTTCAAAGCAAGCCCGAAGCATAATATAAAGAATTTTCATTGGAGTGGGAGCATCAAGCAAGGTCTCGCAGAACTTAGTAGTAGGAACAAGCATAGGCACACCGGATCGTATATATCGCCATATCTATCTTTCGTTCGTTAACCAGCAACCCTACTAGTAAAGGGCTGCTCGAAAGCCCAGAAAAGCCCGTATAATCAAGGGAACCGAAGGTTATACACTCTCTAAGGTTTTTTATTCCTCTATCTGAGCCTCCTAGAGAACACTAGACCACTGAGCCCCCCATCCATACGAATCGTAGTAGAGGGCGTAGCGCCATTTGACAACCCAGGGCACTCTTTCTGTCGCCATGTAGACAAGTGCCTCATCATCTTTCAGCTCTCCCTCCATGAGCTCATCAGGAAATTGACTATCCATATCTTTCTCCAAGTCTGACCTCTTCCTGCCAAGGGTCTTCATACCTCCTCGCCTTTGCCTCCAGAATAGGCGAGCAAGGAAGATCTAAAGTCGAACGACCATCAAGAAGGTGATGATACTCCTCGGGAAGTGGTGTCAACTCACATGTGCCGAATCGAAAGACGCTCAGATCAGGCAGCCAGAATGGACTGATAGCTCGGATAACAGGAGTCACCACAACGTCGATCAGAAAGAAGACCCCACCGTATGTGCCCATCAGATAGGAAAGATCCTCGTCTGAAAGTCGATGATACCATGTGGTCATGGCTGCACGCTCATCCTCTGTGAAAGGCATCCTGAAAAGTCAAACAAGGCATTCCATGATGATTAAAAACCCCTGTGCAACGCAGATGGAAAGTATCCTTTTTACATAATCATGAGTAGATAAATGATGCATCATTCTAGATATCTACGCATAGTATTGCTTGTGACATGCATTTAGAAGTAATATAATATTGTTGCATCTAACTCTGCATGATGACATATATAGCTAGCTGGCATACATAAAAATAAGAGCATACATGAGCTGTAAATAACTGTACAAAGATATATGATATCAAAACAGTGAGAAACAGTGTATCTCTCAAAACTCCCCACTCCTGGACATACAGGTGCAGATATCTATCCTAAGATGGAGGGGGATCATCTCTAGGCTCACTCTCTCCTCTACCCTCTACTCGGTCAGAATGAACTCTGGTCTCTGTAGTAGGCTCTGCCATGAAAGTGACACCGGCGGGTATCGGTACAGTCGAAGCTGTCGGCTCAGCACCCAACCCTGCCGAGAATCCTCCATCAGAATGAATCGGGGCATCAAAATCTGGGCGGAATATGCTCTGAGGCGTGTCTGCTGCAAGCAAGGGACTACTCCTCCAAAAGCCCCAAAACTGCTGCTACCGCGAGCATAAGGAGCAAACCCACCAGGGACTGCTATACCCGGAGAAGGGATACCAGAAGATGATGTCATCGGGTCTACCCTGCTCGCTCCGAGACCAGGAGACCCGCTCGGTGCTGGTACAGTGAAGCGCACCCGGGCCTGTCCCTGTCCCTGCAAGAGATCATAAAGAACAGAAAGAAAAGAAATCAGGAACGCAGCTATCAAAAGAAGTGCGAAAAGTGAGAAATGCAAAATGCTCAAATGAACTGAACTGATAAATGAAATCTCATACCTGTGGAGTCATGCGCTCTGCAGTGCCAGATCCGGGGATAAGGGAGCCAAGGACTAGCAGAATAGAAAACCTAAACCCTAGCTTATCTGTCCTGATACTAAGGACGTGCCCAGTACAGTAGGTAGCAGGCGTGCCTTAACTCACTTGCATTTCCATCGTAGAAACATGGATAGGGTCGACTCCTTGTGCTACTAAAGAAGGGAGAGGGGAGAAAGTGAGACAACAATAAAGACTAAGCAAGGAGTAGGAGTTCAAGAATTGGTAGTCCTAAAAGAAAGAGTAGGGGCCCTAGGCCTTCGATAGACGGATTTCTCTAAGGAGTTAGATGAGAGCGAACCTGCACGCTATGACCGGAAAAAAGATAGGCTAATGACAAAGGTAGAATGCCTGGTCGAAGGTCCAGGTGTATTCACCGAATAGTAAGGGATAGATATTTGAGTACTGAGCAAGCAAAACAAATTGGTAAGCTTGCAATCAATATGACTATAGTTATTGCTATCTGCCTAACTGGAAGCTTCACGAAGGACTAGTTCCAACGGTAGATAGGAACGGCGCAATAGAAACTATAAATCAAATAGGGCTGGCTATTTGGAAGCAACCAGCGAACGAAGGTCCGCAGAAAGAAGATCCGCTCACAGTAGTCCTCATACAATAGTCGTCCCGAGACATAGATAGGCCATTCAATAGAAAATCCTGCGGGGGATCTCTTCTGTGAAGAGGCCCTGTAGTGATTACAGCCCCCTATAGTCCTACTAATTATGTGTAATAGGTAGCTAGGATAAGTCATTTCCACTAACCCCATAGCAGAGCGGCTCGTGAAGTAGCCCTCTCATACCTGTGAAATAGTAACGAAATAGAGAGAGAGAGAAAGAGGCAAGCCTCTAATCTCATAAGTAAGTAAGCGTGAACCTAATGTCAACAATAGGGCGTGCAGGAGATAGACCTTTTTTTAGTAGGTGATTTTCCCTAGTTATAGATAGAGCAGTCGTCCAGGATTAAGGTAGCGAAGGCCGCAGAAGATAGGAGAAGAACTGGGGGATAGATGGTAGAGTGCCGAAGGCCCAAAAGCGATGACCAGAACATAATTAGTAGGAACGCTATCCTCCAGCCCCTAGACTCGTTACGTTTAACGACCCAAACGAAGATAGAGCTCTGAAGGTGCCAGATACATACTACCGGTAGCAAAGTCAAGAATTGAATAGGTAGCAAAAGTCAGCAAGCAAAAATAAATAAAGATAGTTCGATAGGGCAGTCACAAGTGATCAAGTTCATAAGGAGAAGAACGAAGCCGAAAGCCTGGAATCGAGATAGAAACTCAAGAGTAGGAAGTGGAAGCCCTTTAAGTGGTTCCCGCAGCGTCCAAAAGATCTATCCCCTCTGGCAAGAAGAATCCCTCAATCAGAGCCAAGCCGGGAAGGTGACTCCAAGCGAACGAAGGGAACCGAAGGGAAGCTTGCTTAGGTTGATCAGTCAATACATGAAATGTTTGAATAGGAGAGGTTCTGATCTTCTTAAGACTTTGAAGTAGGCGTCGTGCCATCTGGTTTCGACTCCTTTCCTTTTTATATACATCTTCACCCGCTTGTCTGCCCGACTCAACAATCGAAGTAGATCTCGTCCTCGACCTCTTAAGTGGCTTACGCTTCAGCTCCAGTTCAGGCACCTGCTTTAGTAGACTTATGACCCTCTTCTTATTGAAAGAGAAGTTCTTTCCCACCGACTTCCCGTTAGCTTGAACCCGTAGCTTGAGCTCTCTTCTTTTGCTTTTGGGGCCGGCTTCCCCGCCATATTCTATGAGTCAGGTATGAAAAAACAGTTACCGCTTCTGTTTTGGAATCGCTAAACGGAAGAAGAGCCCCACTTTAGAAAAGGGGAAGGAGTCCAGACGACACAATACCACCATTCCTATATTTTTGAGTCATCCAAAGAAGTCGTGCTAAAGCCCTTCTTTTTGTATTTGGTACTTCACCTTGAGCTCGTACCCCTTCGACCAAGCAGTTGACTACTTTACTTTATATAGGACTTTTCCAACTATTAAGTCTGCTATCCCAACCAATCGACCAGGACTATCTCCTTGTGGGGCGGGTGAGTGCACGAATCGCTTTACCTAGGATTAGAGAAAGGGCACGCTAAGGCACCCCCTTTATTGCTTTCAACAGGGACCCCTTTCCGAATCGACTTGAGTATTTGAATTAAGGAACAGGTGCCGGAGTGCTTCCCCTTCCCCAGCATGAGCATGCTTGAGTATTTGAATTTCTGTCTTTATCCGACAAATCCGACTTTATGATACTGTTCTCTTCTTTCTTCATAGGGTTCTCTCCTCTGGCTGTTTCTTTCGCTCCTTGGCAGTCCTAGGTGGAACTGCTTTCCCGTCATAGTTGTCCCTGTTGGCCTAGTAGTTCCTTAGTCTTGCAACTCAGCTCTTCGAACCTTAGGACAAACAGCTTTGAGAAGGGCACTTCAAGTCGATTTCTTCTAACTCAATTCCCTTAAGGGAGGTCGGGACTCTGTTTCTTCTCTAGCTGGCATTCCGGCAGGGTTATTAAAATCCGCGAGTGTTGTTGCTTTCACTTTCAAAAAAAAGCCGATAGCCCCCTGTGATCGTTGCGTAAGAGAATATAGTTGCTGGTAGATCTCCAAGTCCTTCTGCGCTTGGTAAAGAAAGCAGCTTAACCCGGCAAAGGATAACAATACAGTTGAGCCCATTCTCTTAGGCGTAGGCTTCCCTTCTGGCCTAGTAGGAATTCTTCTTGCTACTCCATCAAGATGGTCAGTGCCACTGTCTTGCTTGATTCATGTAGGATGGGTTGGTTAAGGCGAAGCAGGTTATAAAGAATCCATTCAATTAGATGCCGGTTCATTGGCGTTGCCCCTTTCCACTCCTTCACCTCTTTAACTGGGACAGGCAGTTGAACTCAAAGCTGCTGGAACGAGAGCTCTTTTGTCTCCGATTCCTTTCAGCCGAACTACCTTTCCCTGAAGGAATGGCGGAACCGGGACTTCTTCATCTGAGCGTACTTCCATCTGCTTCAGGAAGTGCAGTTGAAGTAGAGTCAGCTTTAATTAGCTAAAGTTGATGAATTATACTTGTCCCCCGAATCAATGAAAGGGGCTAGCGCCAGTTCTGAGTCAGAGTCTTCCCCGCTGGCCAGCTTAATAGATAGGGAGATGAGGCTGCGCCCTTTTTCCTCTTTATTGACCGATCCGCCTGGACAAGCGGCTGATAGATCCTGGTCTATCTCGTAGTCTCAGGTGGCCAGATATATTATAGGGGAGTCTGAGAAAGCTGCCCATCTTTCATTCCCATCCTCGGGTAGGTCAATCTTACCCGTCGCTGCTGTTGAATGAATTCCAGATTGCCCGGCCTAGGAATCCGCTGTTTTTTCTTAAATAAAGGGCTTGGGGACGCTAATGCTTCTCCCCCACTGAGCTCTGCACCCGCTCGTTCCCACAGGACAGTTGACGTAGGGAAGGAAAGTGGACAGGTCGGTTCAGGTGAAGACTTTTCCCCCTCAGAAAGGATAACCCCCATTCCATGCTCTAAGCTGATAGTCGAGTGGCTTCATTTAATAAGGCCCTGCACCTCTTTAAATTCCTGTGTTGGTGGGTCCCTTAGCAGCTTTTCCAACTCCCTATCTTCTGTTATCGTATCTCAGAGAAAGAGACATGGCATGGAAGGGAAGCTTGATTAAAATCGGGTGAAGACTCATCTGAGTATGCCTCATATGTCTTTGGCAAAGTCGAGTTCTTTTCTTCTTCATCAGGGAAACTGCTCAACCTCAAGGTTGGGAAAAATCCCTATACCCCACTTGGATCTAGTTGAATGGCGGGATTGAATCTCTAAAGAGAAGGTCTTCTTCCACGCTTATACCATTTCTGGGCTTCCATTTCACCGGCGAGGAACTGAGACTTCTA
Source organism: Pittosporum tobira (assembly GCA_032359685.1). Classification (NCBI taxonomy): domain Eukaryota; kingdom Viridiplantae; phylum Streptophyta; class Magnoliopsida; order Apiales; family Pittosporaceae; genus Pittosporum; species Pittosporum tobira. The sequence goes on from JAUMHB010091660.1 coordinate 9,435, forward strand.
GTAGTAATGAACTCAACTCATGGCCTCTGGTTTAGTGGTTTCACTCGTTGCATCATTCCTTCGGAACCTCGCTTGGTACTCGCTAGCATAGCACTCCGCTCCCAAATCTCCATGTGATCCCTACCCTCATCCATCAATAGCTGAAGGGCGGTAGTCTTAGGCGAAGACTTTGATAAAGAATCCCTTCCTTCGGCGAACGGCTAGACACTTCTATAGTGGGATCTCTTGAACCTATGAAACTCGTGAAAGTGGGTGAACCCCTTGCCCCTTCCCTGGCTCCTTGCCTCTCTCACTCAAGATAAGGTCAGGTGATCCCTTTCTGTCTCCTTCTCAGTTAGGTCAATAAGCCCCTTCCTTTTGGGCTATCCCACTAAGAAGAAAGGCGAAGGTGAATCCTTTTATCCCCTCTTCTCTTGGTACAGCAGCTGAACCCATTCATTGCTGCTTCCTTGGTTGCTGCACCTGCTTCTGCTCTTGGGTTGGTAACGAAAGCAGCTTACCCCCGGCCGGACCTTTCAATCGAATGTTCTGGCTCACCCGAATCCATTCCCGTATTGGTTGATGTAAGAAGAAAGGTGCCTAATACTAATAGTAAGGGGAAGAAGTGGAGAATATTAAATGGGCTCTCACGCTTCTCCTTCTTTTTTATAGAGGCTTGAAGATGCCCCCATTTCCTTGGCGTCAATCGGACTTCAAAGAAAGATCGGAAAAGAGGTAAGAGGAGAGTGTCTGGTGGGTGTCTATCCAACTCATCGTGGTACAGCAGCTTCCCTCAACTTATTGATTAGGGGGTTGGTGACTCTGTAATTTCATATATAAAGAGAAGGTTCGCCCTCATGTCACGGCTTTCGCTTGTCGATGAACCCGCCGACATGTCTACCTCAGCCTAAGCTGGCACGAGTGCTGGAAGAACCAAGTCTTATTACCGAGTGCTTGGCCAATGGTTTAGCTGGGGAGCTTCTCTGCTGACGTACCTTCGATTAGATAGAAAAGCTAGTTCGCCTTTGCCTTCCTTCCCGCGTACTCAATTCCCTTCAGCTTCAGGAATTGCGGTATGGCTGCCAGAATTTTAGATCTGATAAACTTTGATTTTCTGCTAGCCCAGCACTAACTCTTCGATATATCTCTTGCTGGAATAACCGGTCTTTGAAAGAAGCTTGTTACAAAAGGCGATCATCCCCATCCCTAGAATCAGCTCTTAGTCTTAGTCTCGGGTTTTCAGGAATTGAATCATCAACTGTGGCACTGACTTGAGGAATAAAGCAGTGAATGCTGCCGATACCGGAAAAGCTACTTTTTTAATGCTTAATGGACGAGGAGGTTTAATGGCACGAATAGTAGGTTCTTTGCCCAATTGAATCAATGGTTAAGATAGCCACGAGCAGAGAATAGGCTGCATGTGAGGGAGGGAAGAATAATACGGTGTCAAAATACGCTGCTATTGAATCAATAGTCTCAGGGACATGCCCCGTATCCGCTGTTCGAGAATAAGCTGCAAGAGAATCCGCTCTTTGACACAGATATTATACCGTAGCACAAGAGACGATTCGCTTTAGTCCCGTAACCAAGCGGAAGGGGAGGAAGCTTCTATTTAAAGCCTATCATCGTATATATAAGAGGGAA
>JAUMHB010091682.1:0-11053 GCA_032359685.1 Pittosporum tobira
GTAATTGCTTGATGATTTTTGTTATCCCAATCTTCAAGACGATCCTGAAATTTGGAATCGGTCTCATCTGTCTCCTTTTCTGAGATTTTGTTATCTCTAGTAACATATCGCTAAATTTTATTCCCTTTCAGAAAACTTTTCATAGCTTGGGACCATAAAACATAGTTAGAACCATTTAAAATGGTCTAAATGGGAGATGTATTATCGCCTTTGTCTATTTTTAGAAAAAATACAGCAAAATATAGCAACTTACTATAGAATATTACAAAGTAAGTATTATTTAGACTCAAAATTAGTCAAAAATAATACCAAAAATGAAAAGATATCACCCAAATTAGTTACCAACCGGCCTCGGATCTCAAAAAATCGGTCAAAAGGGCCTTAAACCGACTGGTCAAAGTACAAAACTGGTCTGATGATGTCAGCTGGTGACATGGCAATATGCTGACGTGGGAGATGACTTGGCGGCTGATGTGGCAATGCTGACATAGCAGTGATGTCATGGCATATGACATATTAGCTGCCATTGCAGATGACGTGGCGGTTGGCGTGGCTACTGGCGTAGCAGGATGGTGTGGTAGATGACGTTAGATCTCAGATCTGCAAAAGGTGGCGCGTGACAAGGCGATAGTGAGCTTTCCTTAGCGCGTGAGAGCACGTGTGGCCTCTGATGGACAGTCAGTTTGTGGGGTTGGCTTCGTCATGATGAGATGAAGACGTACGTATATGTACCTTTGATGGAGGTACTTGTTTAATCAACGAAACTGAGGGATAAATATACCGACCATGGCAGTAAAGAAAACCTTCAAATGAGGTTTTATGGTTTCAACAGACCTACGATGGAGGTTTTGATACCATGTAGAATTATATAACGGAAGCAAATGTGTTTATTGAATGTGTAAATAAAGAATTACAATATAGGTATATATATATAACATAAAAGGAACCCTACTACTAAACCCTAATTGACTGATAAACAGACTCATGGGCTTTTATTATATTAACAAAGGGTATAAAAGTTCTACCTAAAGAAGTAGCTAGTTCATCTAGCAAGCATCAATGAATCAGAGTGTAATCAATATATGGTTTACCCCTAATTGCATGATCAAAAGGAGTCATGGGCCTAAAGACAAAATAATCAAAGATTCAATCCTTTTAGAAGAATGAATGGACAGATTGAAATATTATAAACATAATACAAACCCTAAACCTTCCGTTACAAAAAGTGATTCCTATGTTGATAGAATAAAGTATAAGATTTCATAATTTTTAAAGTTTACAATTACAATTAAATCATCATTCCACCACCACTAAATTAAATCATTAATTAGGGGTAAACATGCATGAAATCAATATATATCCGTAATATTAGAAAATTTTAAGTGATATTCTTTTGTGGAACGAATGAAGTATATCAATAACCAAAGAAGCCGAGACATGAAATGAAATCGACATTGAAAATTACCAAGCCTAGGCCTTTGGGTTAGAAAGAAAATTGTAGCCCTCAATTGATAAGCTTATTCAAGTTCAGTTGAAACTTTCAAACCATAATCTGTAAGAAGGAAAATCACAATACTTAATTATAAAAAATATAATGGAAAATCACCTAGCAACAAACTTCTTAATATAAACATAATGGATTAGCTTCTGAAATTCACAACTAATAATTCTTAAAATAAAGTTACAAATCTTTGTAACTCAAGTTTTTCATCTCTATAACAAAATTTCAAAAGTAATATTTAGAAATTATTGGGATGAAATGGTCGTAAGAAATGAGAAGGGGAACAGAGAAAAGAAAATGAAGGAGAATAATTAGATAAGCAGGAGTGTGATGTATAAGACCGGGTGTAATGTGATGTGAGCCTAAAAGTTTAGAAGAAGGTGGTTATTTTAGAATCTTTATTTAAAAATAATACTATTAAAAATTATTTGATCAGTTTGACATTTTTTTATTTCTTCTCAAAGGTAACTTTAAATTGTTTAGTTTTTTTAAGTTAAAAAAAAAAAAGACCCAAAATAGAAAACAAAGAAAATGATAAAGAAGTAATTACACGCTAAAAATATTAGTCCAAATCATTCATTTTTTTAGACAACGAAAATGATGTCTAAACTCAGCCTTTCTAAGAAAGAGGAAGTAAATTTTAGTATCATCAATAGGAGAAAATAGCTTACTGGCTACTAATATCAAAACCTAAACACCAAAACACTGGAAATAGAAATAGTCTGTCAATCTTTTTCATCTAAATTTTGTAAGAATATGTAGTATATCAATCATGTACAATCAATATCCGTTTCATATTATAGGTAATATTACATTATCAAAATAAAGTGAAAGAAAAACACCATTTGGGCTAGCAACAACATTGCCCAATATATAATTAAATTGAGAATAAAGCATCCATCCTAACACCAAACCAATTAAATAATAAATAGGAAGTTCAAGAAGATTTTCAAAGAAAACCACCATAAAGGTATAAAGAAAGGGTAATAAGTACCAGTAGAATTGCAACCATTATTGTTAGCACCAATAGGATGAATATGTTTCTTTCTTTTAATATGAGTAATCTCGATATGAATTGAATTAAATTTGTGCGGATAATCATCAGTTGTACTTACAATTGAGATCTAAAGCAAATTTAGTAGAAAAGACACTTTGGAATCATGAATGAATTGAAGAGACTCGCAAATAATATTTGAGAACATGACAAAACAGCTACTTAGACAAATATAATTTGATGTCATTGCATAAAGTATATATATGTTTCATATAGAAGAAGTTAATAACTACCTCAAACGGCTGGTTATTCTCTGGTACTACATACTCTTTTTCTAATAGGACCACTAGTCTATCAAACAAACCTATTATGTACCTTTGACCCCAATCATATTTGTACGGTGGTAACCCCCATTTTTATCAAGTTCATTTTTGTGGATAATAGCTATATCCAGTTGAATTTACCTAGTATAACCAACAGATAATTAACACAGCCATTACATTTGTTGTGATCTCTATCATAACCATCACCACATAATGACATGTGTCAGTTCCTTATTGACTTTTCATTGATATTGTTTTTGACCTGAAATTTGATCTCAAATTAAAAATACACCCCTCAGTCCTCATTTAAGTTTGAAATAAATATTTACCTTTTACCAATTTCACAAAATTTTGGGAACTTACGAATTTAACATGGTTTCAGTTTGATTGGAAATGGACATAACTCTATCAAGAACAGGTAAGAAGAATGCTAGCTAAACCTTATGGTGCGTTAGATTTTTCATTTATTAGATAATAAGAATGGAACGAAATAAAATTTATATTAAAAAATAAAGACGATAATACAATAGATGAAATTCATCTCTTCCAAAAAGAATAAAAAGTTACTTTCCATTTTCATATCCTCTTTATTTTCAACTAAAATTTGGTTACTAATAATACATGTTTCCACAACTACTCATTTTCAATACAAAATTTTATTTTATTTTTATTATTTAAAGAATAGAAAACCAAACGCAACATTAGTTTATTAGTTAAGAGTTCTCGTACTACAATTCGTATCAATAATACCCTTCTTGTGGGATGCAAGGTAATAAAAAATCTATCACTTTTTGAATTCTGGTTCAGTTTGTGTGAAGCCTCTTCCTTTGGCATGAACAGGCATTGAAGGATCAAGAAACAACGTTGCTATGAATGCCTAACTGTCACAAGTCAATTATCCCTGTGGTAATTTTTTGATACCTATGGCTTCAAATTTCGAATATTGCAAGAATTGTGACATTATGTCACGCCGTTACAATTCATATTCATACTAAAAATCAGAATCAAACGAGCTTTAATGTTCCACACTGAAATTTCTATCACTGTCTTATGCAATAAACTGCAAATTTGAAGATATAAAATCTCACTAGTAAATATCAGGAGTACAAACCTTATAAGGAGTTAAAAACCAAATAGTTTTAAATTTGACGGTACCTATTTGCTACAATATCTCTAAACTATAATTGGCCTAAAAAGCAACAACATGGGGATACCTTACATGGTGACTTGCGCCATATCTTAAATCTATATCATACACTAAAGCTGTGTTTATTTCAGTTATACTATATAAATATTAGTGCATTCGGTGAAATTGGAGCGAAGGTTGAGGAGCCAAGTCCCTTTAATATGAACTAGCGTCAGTACAAACAGGTAAATCCTTTTCAAAGTTGGGGGCAGCCCTAAGGATTGGATTGCTGTGGAAGAAATTGACAGGCTTTAAATCGAAGCTCGAATGCACGGTCGGCATGATCGGAAAATCCTCCTGGCATGGTACGTGATGGAATCCCATTGTGTACCACAACACTATATCCTTGTTCTCGATCAGACGGTTCCTGATCAGCAATCAAATAAAATGCTTAGAAAATTTTCTCTTTATTGAACTTCTCTTTTCATAATTAGCATCCGAATAATAATTATAATAATATTTATTATTATCTTAAGCTAAAAAAGTGATTGTGACATTCTTTAGTATCCATATAGTTTGAAAAACAAAAGTAATAACTCAAATTGCATATATACCTAGCAGACCACACAGCAAGAGTGTCGTCTCCCTTGCTTTGATAGGTCAGAAGCCCAGCTGCCCATTGTTCAGAACGGTTGTAACGGGTGACCCATATCTGCCACATTAAATAGAAGAGCATATTCTAAGAAAACCAATGTTCAAAAACTCCGCCTGTGGGGCCAGTTACTCGTTCAAAATTGATTGGCAACTCATTTTGGACCATTAGGCGGCCCTGGACGACCGATTACTTGGTCTAGGCAGGTCAACACAATTTTCTTTTTTCATTTATTTTTTGCCAATTGCACACTTCATCCATTTTACGTGGGTCAGTCCCACATTCCCAGTTTCATAACAATAGTAGCTACTCGTATTTTTGAATTCTGCAGATGCTAAATGAAGCTGTCTTGTCACTGACTGACTTATCAAGAGTAGTAATTAATAGCTATAGACAAAACCAAATATAACTACTTGGAATAACGATTAACCGACAATAAATTAATCCCCTTGAGCGTTAGGCCCTCTCTCCGCCACCTAAGTCCTCATAACAATTTTTAGAACATAAAGAAAACTTTCAAATGGACCACCTAATAACTTAAAAATTTAAAAACCATAAAACAAAGGCAACAAACAAATCCAAAATACATAAAAGCTACAAATAGAAATAGAGCATAACAATACCCAAAGAGAAATGCTACTCCCTCATTTCTATAAAAAGAGTCTCATTTTGTCAATTTTGCTCCAAAAATAAGTTTTATTTTCTTTGAGAAAATGTCCTCAGGTGCACCTTCGCAGTTACACTGTCATGTCATCACTATTAAAGTAAATGTTCCCCATCTTAGAGATAAGCATGAAAAGAAAATTTATAATACCCAAAAAATTCACAAATGGACCTCCTTCTGTACATGGAACAAAGAGAGTTCGGTACTCAGATTTAGAATTAAAATCTATATAAGAAAAGGAAATATCCGGAAGTAAATTTGATATTTCTACAAGGTTCATTCTCACAACAAGATATGTAACAGTACTCAAAAGATATCGTACCTGATTATTAGTGAAAGCGGCCCTTAGTTGTGGAGGATCATCAAGATCAAGCAGACTAGCAGCAGTGCCACCGGGGACAATTTTGTACGCGGTGGGATTGCCCAATCTAGACCGTCGCGAAGGATTAAATACATGAAATTCAGAGGGGTCATATAGTTTAAGCTTAATTTGTGCGTCCTCCTCTGTCTTGGCTACTGTCCTCTTAGGCTTCAAAATACTCTTTCTCGGAGATTTCCCGGGCAAAGTCTCTTCTTTTACTAAATTAACCTTAGCAAATGAATTATTACCACCATCGATATCCATGTCCAGGTAAAATGTAATGAAGTGATCATGGACCACACCAATGGCATTTTCGGATACTAGCGGACCGTCAACTTCGTAGTTTTTATGCACTTGATTCAAATTTTCGTATGGAGTTCCCTTAACCATTAGCATTCCACTTAGCCCTACCTGCTTAAGCATTATGGTTTAGCAACTTGGGATTTTTAGTACCCAGTGTCACAAGGTTTTTGACAATTTTTGGCACGGATTTTAAGACGTTATAAAAGTGCATTTATACATTATATTTTCTATAATCTTTATATTCTTAAAATATTTGTGTGCAATATTTTCTATTATACTAAAAACATAATAAATATACAGTGCATAAATACATTTTTAGAATATCTTAATATCCGTACCGAAAACTATCAAAAAAAAAAAAAACTTGGTAACGATCTTTTCAGGACGTAGGTAATAAATAATAAGAAAAAAGGATTTAAACCTAGTTCAACAAAAAGAAAAGAAACAAAATGTAGCGAAGAATTGATTACCTTAACACGAATTAAACCATCTGTTTGAAATTCCCAGTCAAAAATGTAATCGTAATTTCCAACTGATGCTACCATTCGGACCACAAGAGTCACCTTCGGCCTCGATTCTCTAGTCTGTATTACATTAAGAAATCAAGCTTCAAAGTTAACGTAAACTTCAAAACTGTTACATCTCATATATTATTGGTTAGCAATATTGTTATTCGTATTTATTGAAAATTATTAAAATTAATTTAAATGAAAATAACAATTAGGAGCGGGCGGGAAAGTAACATGGAGGTTTGAAATCCATGTACTACTAATCTAAAATTTCTATAAATATCATACCTGAAAACCATTAACTGGCAACTCGGAGTGTCGCCATCCAATGTCACCCGCATAACGTTCGAACAAACAAATCATGTTGGGCTGACTAAACGGGCTCCCATCAGCAGCTACAAAAAGCCCATCCATATAGTATGCATTTCTAGGGCAGTCATTAAGTGGCACAAGTGGCATGGCTGTCGCCCCAAGCCCAAACTCACCCGCATCCATATATGTCCTAAAATACCAAGCCTCATCCGTATCCATATATGGCACAAACAATTCAGAAGCAAATGCTTTGTACACGACACTCCTTGGCTCACCCGTCTCGGAGTCCCGAACCTTGGCTTCCGAAATTATCAACCCAGCCCGTTGGTCCGGTTTGAGGTGGAAAACCCAATTAGCCCATTTCACCATATGCCCGTGAACAACTTCAAAACTTGGCCCATTGGGCTGCTCCATAGAAATCGGATTGATTGGGTCCATCTCCATAGGCTTACCACCTTGTGCCACGTATCGATAATCGGTGTTGGTTGCTTTTGGTACTGGTATTCCCCGACCCGTATCCACAATTTTCAAAACCTCCTTCTTGTCCAAGTCCACGGTCACGGTGATTCCCTCAATGGGCCTCATGTAGAAATTATTTGTGCCTTGATTGCAGAAACACTCGACCTTCACTAGTCTCTTTCCTTCCTCTTCAGGCCCGTACCAGCCTGGTGACAGCGTGATGCAAGACAGATCCGATAACTCGACCCCACGGGCCAATATCGTTTTATTAAAGTCCAAATTGGTATACGTGACTTTCAAAGCAATCGCAAGGTCAGTTATGGTCACAAGTGGGTAGCCCGACGACGGATCAGTAGAATGACTCGTGATCCGACCCGCGTCTAAATCCACAGTTATGACATGGGTATGAGCATTCCATAGTGCCATCACCAATGCTTTTCTTGGGGGGATCGGATCACCCGTTTTCCAGCCCAAGACTTGAGATTTATCCGGCTCGTCAAGAGATAAAGAATTGATTGTGGGTTGGGAACCCGAGAAGGGATCATATTTGGAAATGATGGATAGGACCTTGTTGATTTCTTGGACCGTGAGCGGGTCAAGTGGGTGCTTAGGGGTGGCGCTGAGGAGCTTGTCGGGATTGGGTTTCGGAGTTTGTATGATTGAGCTTAGCCTGTGATTGCGGCTGCACCAGGGTGCTGTGGACTTGCTGCAGCTAAGAAAAATTGGTTTGGTTTCAGGGAACCATGAAACCGTAAAAATGGAAACTATGAAGAAGAAGAAAAAGAGACGAATGAATGAAGAGACTTCCATACTCTACTCTCCTTTCTTTCTCTCTCTTATAAAGTGTTTATGTGTATTATTATATCCATCTGTTTGGATTCAGAGGTTAATTTCGACAGATGAACCATCACGATTGGGACGATGGGACGCATGGATGACGGTCTTAGCATTTTTTAACCCAAAAAAAAAAATTAAAAAAAATATGGACCTAGCATTTTAAAATATTATAGCTATACTGATTTATCAAAATATTATCTCCGTCTCTTCAAAATTATAACAGTTTAATTTTTTATAAATTTTAAAATATATGTTTGATTATAAACAAATTATTCAAATTATCTTAATTAATATTATAATTTTAGATTGTGAAGTAGTAGTTGAAGTAGTGTGTCATAGTGTTAATATTATAATTTTAATTACTGAAATAATGATTAAAGTTATGAGTCATAATGTTAGAATATTAGATGAAGCAGCAGACCATAATATTGGAGTTGTAGATGAAATGATAGATCATATTTGATAAAATAATGATAAATTAAACAATTTATATTATTAATTTTTTCCCAAAAAAAAAGATATTTCAATTATATTAGAGCATTCAAAAAAAATATTACAAATTTATTGAGACGAATAGAGTATAAATGAAACGAAAATGATATACACACCTTTGTCTAAATTTATATATCTTAATTTTTTTTTTCATATTTTTTTACATGAATCATAAAATATTTTAAGAATACAATAATATATTATATTTTTTATTAAATATATTATAATAATATTATGTGAACTAACAAATATACTAACAAAGTGTATGATGTGTCAAATTGTAATATCTATCTATCTATTCTATTCTATTGTATATTATATATTGATAGCGTAATTCTGGTACTTTGGTACGGTATTGTCCGGTACTCCATATTAAATATCAAAAATATATGATAATTAAAAATCACCTAATAAATCACAATTATATTACAATTCATATTCTCATCATCTATTACAATTCATTTTTACCAAAATTTAAATATATTACAATTTGTATTGTTGCCTTTTATTAAAATAATTATTTTTATTCATATAGATTATTAAATTTTAGATCCATATTTATCAAACTATTTTTTATAAAGTCAATTTTTTTATTTAAAGGATAGTAAAATAAAATATTAAAATTGAATAACTGCACTATTATCAATACTTAGTCATATTTAACAAAATTTTAGATATATTACATTATTTTTATTCATATAGATTCTTAAATTTTAGAGTTATAATTATCAAACTATTTTTTTAGTTAAAGGATAGTAAAATAAAATAATAAAATCAAGACAATCACAATTCTGTTGCAATTCATATTCTAATCACCCATTACAATTCATATTTGCCAAAATTTAAACACATTACAATTTAAACCATTGTCTCTTACTAAAATAACTATTTTTATTCATATAGATTTTTAAATTTTAGAGTCAAGTTTATCAAACTATTTTTTAAAGTCTATTGTTTTTAGTTAAAGGATAGCAAAATAAAATATTAAAATCAAGATAATCACAAATTTGCTACAATTCATATTCTAATCACCAATTACAATTCATATTTGCCAAAATTTAAACATATAACAATTTACGCTATTGTCTCTTTTTAAAAATTATTTTTATTCATTATATTCTTAAATTTTAGAGTCATGTTTATCGAACTATTTTTTAAAATTCTATTGTTTTTAGTTATAGGATAGTAAAATTAAATATTAAAATTAAATAATTGTACTACTATCAATACTTATCTATCTGTTAAAATTATTTACTTTTATTCGCTTGACTTTTATTTCAGAGTCATATTTATCGAATTATTTTTTGTTTAAAGTCTATCGTTTTTAGCTAAACAGTAGTAAAATAAAATAATTTATATAAAGTCATAATTATCAGACTATTTTGCTTTAAATCTATCATTTTTATTAGAGTTTATATATATATATATATATATATAGAGAGAGAGAGAGAGAGAGAGAGAGAGAGAGAGAGAGAGAGAGGGACCAGATCCAGGGCTGGACTTAGTTATAGCCCTATAGCAAGTCAGCTTATATCAATCGTATAGATCAACATTTAACTGCTATGAATAAAAGACATTAGTACGGTTCATCATTTTTTTTTGGCAGACATCCTCCATTTCTTCCAACGGACCTATAATGACCATTGTGCTCTTTTAAAGTTTTTTTTTATTTATTCGCCATTAATAATGATGAACGTCTATTATTATTAATAATGGACGTCTGTCACTATTAGTGATTGATGGAATAATGCATAACAATTTCCACGGTCATTCAAAATTCAGAAGAACGCACGGCTTGCTTGTAAGAACCCAATAATTTTAATATTTATTTATCTTAAACAGTATAGTATTTGACAAAAAGAATGTCAACATTAACGCTATGGAATATTTGTTCCCGAACTATGCGTCTTATAACGACAAAGTATTAGTGGACCCCACAACAGAATATGTGTGAACCCTACTAATATTTGTCAGGCGACTTTTGAGCCACCATAAAACTCAAATAGTTAATAACTATTGGCATGTCACTTTATACTATACTATTACTCCAGCAAATATTGTAACAGTAATATGAATAATAGTAAACTTGATGTTGATGTATCTGATAAATAATTTTCTACGGTCAGTGTCAGTAGCAGTGTTGGAAACAATTATTAAATATACTAATATTATTTTAGAGTGTGGTATAACTGGATATATGAAAGTAATTGTGTTATAGCATAGCTGTCAGATAAGAAATAATTGCAGGAGTCAATGGAAGAATTATTAAATATAGGATGCTTATGAAGTGTTTGAAGAATTATTAGTAGAAGAGATATTATACTAGTGGAGTATGAAATTTAATTAATAAGTGACTAATTTTGCATAAATAGAATGATTTAATTAATAGACAATTGGAGTTAATATTTATTTGAGTAAGTGCAAAAATTTTGATATGATTGAGTTGTAAGAACCCAGTATTTTTAATATTTTGAAGTACTAAATAAAATTATTTGGTTTCCGACAAAAAGAATGTCAACG
>JAUMHB010091693.1:0-27058 GCA_032359685.1 Pittosporum tobira
CACTTAAATTAATAAAAGAAAAAATAACTTAACGCACTATGTATTGGAGACTCTGAGACATTTTACAAGTAAAAAATTTCAATGCCTCAGTGTTAACAATTGAGTTAAGACTGTATAAGTCTCGACAAAATACTTGTAGGCAATAAACTAATGCTTAAAATTAGAGAGTGATGTTAATTATCGAGCGGGATTTGTTTAGAGGAAGAGTTTTTTAACTCTGCACTCCTTGTAGAGGAAAGGAGGAGGAGAGTTGAGAATTATTCATAGTATTTTTTATTTTTAACAAAACGATATAATTTTAGATAATATTATATAATTATGTATCTCTCTCCATATATCAAAAGCTACAGCAATATACAATACAAATATGCATTTTTTTATATATATAAACTATAAAAATGATGATAAATATAAGCGAAACAAACAATATAACTCGATAACAATTAATTAGTATATACAGTTCAAATTTAATTTAAATTGACGTTATTCTTATTTGCAAAGCAGATGGTGGATCATGGCTACCACTTAAAACATAAAAATAATAAAAATGAAAAATGAGAAAAGAAAATACGAAAAATTGAATAAAAGTATAAATAAATAAAATTAAAACATAAAGTAAAATATTACTTTTAGTATGGAGAAAATAACCAGAAGAAAATGATTTTTTCTTTTGGTCAGCGGAAAAAATGATTTAACCGAAAACATCCTTGGAAATGTGGATGATTGGATACGCAAGTAGGCTAAGGTTATGCAAGTTCTGCTTTCTTCCCTTCCTGTAGGACTGTACTCTCTCCCTTGACATTGTGACGCCCATCAATGGCGATACTATCTCTCTCCTTCGTAACTTCCATTCTTAAACCCCATAAACCTCACTTCTCTTTCTTCTTCACTACAAAACCGAACCCTACCCATCTCCATCACCCCATACGCCGCCGTTTCAGCAGAACTGCAGTCCCCGCGGTCTCCACTTCTGCAACCCCCCAGCTTTCTTCCACTGCCACCAATTCAGTGCCCTCCGATAAAGTCTCTGTCCCAACTTTTCAGCAAGCAATTCAGCGCCTCCAGGTAATGATAAAGCTCGTCCATTTTCGTGTTCCTTATGTTCAGTTTATTGCAAAAGTGAGAGAAAGAAGCATAAAGTTCACATTTTGAGTAGTTAAAGAAAATATACTCCCTCGGTTCCACAGAAAGGAGTCTCATTTGTATAATTTGTAAATATTAAGGACGATGAAAAAAGAAAAAAAAAAAACATACTTCTTTGCCTGTCTAATTGCCACAAAAGTATAGTAAAGTAACAAAGATAAAGCTCACGTTTTGGACATTGAAAAGAAGATGCACATTGGTGAAATGTGTTTTCATTTTCTGGGGTTAATTTACAAAAAAACATTAGCTGTTAAGCTATGTTTGGCAAATCAAATTTAACCATGCTTGCAATTCCATAGAATTTGACCTTGTTAAATTTGCAGCTCAATACCAATTTCAAGCTTGATTGAATTGTCAGTGTTCCCATTGTCATTTTATTGGAATCAGTCAGATATTAGCTCAGTAAACTGTAATAAGTTAAGAAGTTAGAATGAATTTCTGAAATTTCGTTCATTTCAAATGCCACTCTCATTTTGTGCCCTCCGCTAGAACTAAACTTAGATTTTGATAATATACATTGCTTTTGATAATCTTAGAATTAGAGTAGAGGTCCTGAATATACTGTCTTCACTTCCACATCATTAATGCTTCTTTCTCATTCCCAAATTCTGCAGGAGTATTGGGCATCTGTTGGATGTGCAATAATGCAATGCAGCAACACTGAGGTATTAATAGTATTATTTTCTTTTTTATTTTCTTTTATATTTGCACCTCAGTCCTTTATTTAAGTTTTAATGCTATTATCATACTATTTTGATGTTCCTTCTCCCTTTTGGTGTTATTTCTTAAATCATAACTCTGTTCAGAATTCTATGTACTGGTTGTGTTTCGATGGATAAGTCAGAGGTTATCATGGAGAACATGTGATTGACACTATTGTTATTAGTTTTGGTTGATTAGATATTAGAAAACAAGCTTCCACCATACCAGTCTGCTGCCACTCATATTTATGCATATTTCCTCCCATTGAATTGTTCTGATGCATATATGCTTGTATCTAAGTATTCAATTTGCATTCCTCTTTTTGAAGGGGTGCTAGACATCTTCTCTGATTTAGATAATTTGTTGACTTTTTGATCAGGTTGGAGCTGGAACCATGAATCCTCTGACATTTTTAAGGGTTCTTGGTCCTGAACCATGGAATGTTGCGTAAGTATGCTTTTAATATTCTAAATCTAACTTATCATTTTTTAGAATGTCGTAAATCCTAGTGCCTTGAAGATAATGGGCTTGTTTGAAGGGAACCCTGGAATAAAGCAAAGGGTATATCGTATAGAATTAATTTGAGGAACTCGTTGAACCTGCACCTCGGCGGGTGGGTGTTGTGGGTTTTGTGCAAGAGTTCCTCAAACTCCCTGATTATTGCCAGCAAGGAAAAACTAAATTCTTTCATCGTATGGCCAATTCACAGACGGTTAAATCATATTGGAGAGATAGTTAATAATGATAAACGCATTCAGGGCGAGGAAGAGTTCTGGAGGCGTAGTAAATTTCGATGAAGGTCTTTTAATTGAAGAGGAGAATTGGAGACCTTCTCTTGCTAATTTGGTGTTCAATGCGATCAGTGAGCAGGAGAACATTAGCTTAGAGACACCATTTTTGGAAGAAGTTTTGGCAGCCATTCAGATGTGCTGGAGATAAGGCTCTGGGTCCCAAAGGTTTTACCATGGGTTTCATCCAGCAATGTTAGTGTGATTCAGGTGGATATTTTGAATTTTTTTCAGGAGTTCTATTCCTGTGGAAAATTTGAGAGGAGCCTTAATGCTACCTTTATCGCATTAATTCCTAAGAAAGGTGGGGCTGAAGATATTTGTGATTTCGGCCCATAAGTTCGGTGAATTATTTGGAGGAAAAGAACAGTTGATGTTTTGAGGGGAAGGAGAGAAGTCTTGATCAGATCAGATCTCTGTTCTTGTACTTGTTACACTTCTGGCTTCATGAAGTTCATCAGGAATCTGCTGATTCGTTCATGAATTTTATAGATTTTTTTTTTCTGGGCTGTTACTTGTGAAACACATTTTTTGGCTCTCGGATTATATTATCGTGAGGCGTGTAGGCTTGGATGTAGGCTGTTTGATCCCTATAATCTTATTATATATGCCGTTTGTATGTGAGCGTTACCTTTTTGTGACTTTTCAATATAAATCCTTATGACTTACCCAAAAAAATAAAAAAATAAAAAAATATAGGAATATCGATAGAAAGTTGGTGAGTAGTTTGCTTATAGGAAGGTAAATTTATAGGAGGCATGGCATGGATTCATGCATTTGTAGATAAACATGCATAAGAGTGGGTGGAATGTCGTCAACTATGATTTTATATTTTGCTTCCATTTTATTTTATAACTACTGCAATGTGTTTTATCCATTCCCTCTTTAATGTATCTGCTGATGCGGTAGCTTCTGGTGAAAGGTATGTAGAGCCCAGTATCCGTCCAGACGATAGTCGTTATGGTGAAAATCCAAATAGGCTTCAGAGACACACTCAATTCCAGGTTAATTAGTTTCATTTATTAATTACCATGATATAATCATGGTCGATTTATTGATCTTGGTCATGGTTCTTTATTTGTTTTGGATCTTTTGACTGATTCTATAATCTTGTCCACATTCATCTCAGGTTATATTGAAGCCCGACCCAGGAAATTCGCAAGATCTTTTTATTCGGAGCCTATCAGCCCTAGGTAGTGGTTTGACTTTTTAGCATATCACTCTGGTGACACAAAAATGTTCATTTACTCTGTCAACATTTTCTTTTCCTTAATCCTTAAGAATTTGCAGCTTGATGCTTGACAGGTATCAATGTAAATGAGCATGACATTCGTTTTGTGGAGGACAACTGGGAAAGCCCAGTAAGATTGTCTTGTATTTGTCAATTAGGCCCACATGCACATACACACTCTCTCTCGACTCTCTCTACTATATATATATATATATCTTTGTAAATGCATCCTCTCTTAACTTGAAACTAGTAGGTGCTTGGTGCCTGGGGATTGGGCTGGGAGATATGGATGGATGGTATGGAGATCACACAGTTTACCTACTTCCAGCAGGTTCTTACTTTTTCTTTAAGATAAATATCTGTCTCTTTAATCAGCGTATTATTAATTTCTTTGAAGCCTTAAGCTGCTTGACGGTAAGGTGGTTTTTTTTTTTTTTTTTTTTTAAATTCCGTTTCTTATCTAGTTTTATTTGGTTTTATGTTTCCAGGCTGGAAGTCTTCAGTTGACCCCAATATCTGTTGAGATAACTTATGGTCTTGAGCGTATACTTATGTTACTTCAGGTCAGTATAGTTCAATTTTCATATATACTTTAATTCTCTTTTGGTACCCCTCCAAAGGGGTTGGCCAAGGGGTAGCGAGCTCCAAGGTAAGTGCTAGAATGAAAAACCGGATTAGGTCTTGCGTATGGGCTTACCCTGTGTGGGTGGTTGGTGAGGTATTGCGTGAAATGGTTTCCCCTGTGCGCATCCTAAGGGTAGCGGATGCGGGTCCATTGTTATAATTAAAAAAACACTTTTGGTTTCTACTTATAAAAAAAAAATTCTCTTTTGGATTCTGTCAATAAATGTTTCCCTTAAAATGTTAAAAATTTGATTTGCAGGGAGTAGATCATTTCAAGAAAATCCAATATGCTAATGGAATTACATATGGAGAGCTTTTTTCGGAGAATGAGTAATAAAAAATTTCTCAGTTTAATAAATAATTAAGTTAATATCCTGCAGCTAGATATTCATGTTACTTTTGATGAAGCAAAAGAAAATTTTAATTAAGTTGCATGAAATACTTAATCAACTTGTGGTTGTTTTATGTTTCAGGAAGGAAATGAGTGCCTATTATCTTGAGTATGCCAGTGTTGATCATATTAAAAAGAATTTTGACTTTTCCGAGGCGGAAGCACGCTCTATGCTTGATTTAGGGCTTGCGATACCTGCGTATCTTTTCTTTTGTCCTTTCTGCTAGTTATTGCATGTGAATAAAATTTGCTTGTCCATTATTATTTCTACTAATAGCGACTTTTTTCTTTACAACATGCTAGGTATGATCAGCTTTTAAAGACCTCACATGCTTTTAATATCTTAGACTCCAGAGGCTTTGTTGGTGTAACAGAACGAGCTCGTTATTTTGGTCGAATGCGTAGGTACAGTTACCAAATTCTGAAATGACATTATGCCCTTTGGAAATTTACTCCATCTGTTCCAGAATATGAGAGCAAGTTAACCTTTTCAAGTCGAACTGGGATATATTCAAATTCTAATTGATGCGAATTCATTTGAATTTTGAAAAAGTTGTTTTTGCAACTAATAGGAATAGTACTTTTCAAATTGTTTACAATTTTCACAATTGTATTCACTGTAATAAAATGAATTTTTATCAATTTTGAATTTCAAATCTGTGAACTTAACTTACCTAATTTGTCCTTATAGTTTAGCCCGTCAGTGTGCCTTACTGTGGTCTAAGACAAGGGAGTCTCTCGGGCATCCACTAGGTATTATTGGTGAGCCCAATCATATCGTTGTTCAAACCGACGTTTTGGAGGCTTCATTGAGAAAGGTGTGCCATATCATATATATGACTTTGACAATATCCATAGTAAATAACTATATAGATTATTGTCTTTTTTGTTAGGCTTATATATTTGTTTTTATATTTCGCTATGTTACACAGGTGCCAACGGAACCAAGATCACTTGTCCTTGAAATTGGGACAGAAGAATTGCCACCAAACGATGTAGCGAGTGCACGGCAGCAAGTACGTAATTTATTTTGCTATAAATTTGTGTTTACTGGATGGGCATTTTTTCTTTTTTTAATTATTATTGATATTTACTTAATTAAAATTTTCTATTTAATTATTTCATGATATATCTAACTGTTTCCTAAATTGCTGTGTTGGTAAGCTGAAAGATCTAATTGTTGAGTTACTGGAAAAACAAAGGTTGAGCCATGGTGAAGTGCTAGCATTCGGCACACCACGCAGAATAGTGGTAAATTGCTAAAGCCTTAACTCAGCTTGTTGACTTTTATTGGTCAGAACCAAAATCAAAAACAAATCAATTTGGGTCAACTTTTTGTTTTTAAACCTCTCAAGTAAATTATTTGTTGTTAAAGAACTGAAGTTGTTTATGACCTTAAGTTACTCTTTTAATAACAAATGAGAAAGTGTAAGCTATTTGTATTATACTCTTATTTCACAAATCAATTGCAGGTTCATGTTGAGAGTCTGTGCTCGAAGCAAGTTGAGAATGAGGTTGAAATCCGTGGACCTCCAGTTTCAAAGGCATTTGACCAAGAAGGCAAACCTTCAAAGGTCTTATCATATCCTTGAAACATATGTTATATAGTTTTGTTTTTATGCATTCTTTTGTTGGTTAGAAACTGTATTAGTATCATTTTTCATGTTTCTAACTTTGGAAATTTCTGATTTTTCTAGACCTCCTGGTGACATTTTTATTTTTCTAACTTGGAAAAAATCTAAATGTGGTTTCTTATTGCTTCACAGGCTGCTGAAGGTTTTTGCCGTAGGTACTCTGTAGCATTAGATTCTTTGTATACGAGGGTTGAAGGTATATATTACTGGATTGGCATTCCTTTCTCAGTTCTAGAATTTCTGTGTTATTTCTATTCTTTTGCCTTCTCTTAACCTTTGATATTTATTTGTCATGGCCATTTTTAACATTTATAATGAAAGTTTCACCATCTTTAATGCATGTTGGACTATTTTTGCCCTTGGTCTTTTTAATTGCAGGGAAAACGGACTATGTTTACGTTCGTGTGATGGAGTCTGCCCGGTTTGCTGTAGAGGTATATCTCTGAGACAATTGCTTTTGAAAATATTTTATTGCTTTCCGTTCCGTGTTTCCCTTTAATTTTTTAACGGTCTTATTTATCTTCTTGAACTTTTCATTGGTCTTGTTTTGTCTTTCTGGAGTCAACAAAGTGCCATGTATATTTATAACTATTGCTGACAGACAAAAAGTATTTGGGAAAGATGCTTATTTTAACTTATATGTCTGCTCTTGTGTAAATTTTGGCTAGGTTTTATCGGAAGAATTGCCTGGGGCAATTGGAAAAATATCATTCCCGAAGTCGATGCGTTGGAATTCTGAGGTTTGTGCCATATAATTAGTTATTATGCATATTTCTTCTGTTAGTTTGACCATGTGGATATTGAAACTTGTAACATGAATTTCAACTCTAGTCAACAAGACTTTATCCCGAACTAGTTGAGCTAGGTGGAAAATGAATCCCATATGTAGTACTTGAAGTATAGATACAAGATAAAAATAAAAATAACACAGATGAAAATAGAAAGTGTACAATAACTAATACGGAGTATAAAAGAAGAAAAAACCAAAAGAATTTAATAATATTAAAAGTAAATACATAAACTAAGATAAAACAAACTTATATTGTTACATATGAAAACATAAATAAGAATCAAGATGGAGGACTCGGGGGATACACTACTGCTAGCAAAACATTTATCTGCAGTATAGTACCTCCTGCTTAAAGCATTGTATCATGGCATCTATGGTACAACAGCCTATGTGGCAGCTGTTATACCATGGGGGCCACGGTATACTGTTCTATGTGGAGGGTACGAGACTGCTAACAAATATTTTGTCAGCAGTAGTGTATCCCTCTTTTTCCATGTAAGATAAAATAAAAATAAACATGCCTTTTTGAACTGTTACTGACTATAGGCCTTTATGTACTACGTCTTTCTGTGGAAGGTGAAAAGAACAA
This sequence comes from Pittosporum tobira, assembly GCA_032359685.1. Lineage (NCBI taxonomy): Eukaryota > Viridiplantae > Streptophyta > Magnoliopsida > Apiales > Pittosporaceae > Pittosporum > Pittosporum tobira. Next base: position 7,893 of record JAUMHB010091693.1, read on the forward strand.
TCTGCGGAAAACAGATAAATAAAAATATAAAATAGTAGTTGATCCCTCTATCCAATTCCCCATTCTTGGGACCAAACTTTCCTATTCAAAATCAAAAAGTAGTCAACCACTGTTCATTAGTGGGTGAAATCTTACTTTAATTAGTGCATTTGGTGTTGTAAATATTATAAATTAATCTTTTATTCGCTGGATTATGCATAATTCTTTCAGTAATCAGAATTTAATTTTGTTCAATTGCTTTCACAAAGGTAATATTTAGCAGACCTGTTCGTTGGATTTTGGCCCTCCATGGAGATGTTGTTGTTCCGTTTACATTTGCTGGTGTTTTAAGGCATGTGTTTATAACAACTATACAATTATATTGTATTTATTTGTTTATCACTATATTTTCTTTTTAGTTAAATAGATATTTGAGATACCCGGTATTGTTTTAGATATGGAGATTAATACTTTAAATCTTTAATTATGAAATGAGCTCTGAATAAAATGAGTTTTTACTGCCATTAATAGTTCAATTCGCTCTTATATATTTTATATTGCAGTGGAAATCTATCTCATGGTCTCCGGAATACTCCATCGGCTACTGTAAAAGTATGTACATTAAGTTCCACCTTGTTAATAGTATATCTATTTAAATAATGTAGTTATAGTGAATAATAAGCATTCTTACACCAACTAATTATTATAAATCACATAATCATCACAGGTAGAGACTGCAGAGTCTTATCCTGATGCAATGCAGAATGCTGGAGTTTCAGTTGATAATGAGGTTATTAAAACTAATAATAAATAGTACCCTAGTCTCTTCTTATATCCATAAAATTAAATCCTTTAAAATATAGGTAGTATCTAAAAATATATTTTTGTTTGACAGCAACGCAAGAAAACAATTTTGGAGCTCTCCAATGCTTTAGCAAAAGGCCTTGATGGACAAATAGTAATGCAGAGTGGCTTACTTGATGAGGTAAGCGATTATATATTATTGTTTATTAATTGCTTTTGTGATCAATAAAAGTGTATAGTCTTCTTCACCCTTGAAAAACTTAGGTTGTAAATCTTGTGGAGGCACCCGTTCCAGTGCTTGGAAAGTTCAAAGAGTCCTTCCTAGTGCTTCCGAAAGAGCTATTAATTATGGTGAGATATTCCTAAAATGTCTTGATCAATTATTATTATTATTTTATTTTATTTTATTGGTGTTTCATAATTGTATATCGATGTACATATTGTTCCAAATTTTAACGAATTCAACCATCCAATAATTCAGGTTATGCAGAAGCACCAGAAATATTTTGCGATGACAGATAGCAATGGAATACTATTACCATACTTCATTTCTGTGAGACATTCTAATCAATTTATTATTATGCTTTTGAACATGATTTCCTAAATTAAAAATTGAAAATTAATCGTTCATAGTTATTGGATGGCGTGGCATTGGATGTGTTTTCAGGTTGCGAATGGAGCAATCAATGAGAAGGTTGTGCAGAAAGGAAATGAAGCTGTACTCAGGTACTTTCCATTTATTACACTAATTAATTATTGTACTTTTAATTATTTTAACCAAGCTGTACTCATTGTTAAAAGTTGTATTTTGGTGCAGAGCTCGATATGAAGATGCTAAGTTTTTCTATGAGCTGGACACCAGTAAAAAGTTTTCCAAGTTCCGAGATCAACTGAAAGGAATTCTTTTCCATGTAATTATTTAAAAAAAAATTTTTTTTGCCTTTTTTTAAAAATCTATGCTATACGTGTGGTTATTTTTCTCATTCCTGATAATATGGAATAAAACAGGAGAAGCTGGGGACGATATTGGACAAGATGATACGGGTTCAGAGTACTGTCACTGAACTGGGCTTGGCCCTAGGCATTGTTGAAGACAATAAACTACAAATTCTTAAGGATGCTGCATCATTGGCCATGTCAGATCTCGCCACAGCCGTCGTTACAGAATTCACTGCCCTATCAGGAATAATGGCACGCCATTACGCTTTTCGAGATGGCTACTCTGAGGAGGTTGCATAACATACAGAAAACCATATTGTTTAGATCAATATATTTTAAAAAATAATAATAATAACTTATGAGTTCTACCATGTATCAGATTTCTGAAGCATTGTTCGAGATCACACTTCCACGATTTTCTGGAGACATAATTCCTAAAACTGATGCAGGGATTGTATTGGCAATTGCTGACAGGCAAGTTCAAATCACGGTTTCCCCTTTCTTCATTCAGGGTAGAACTGTTCTTGTAGTACCCGGGTCCCACAGTGGTACATGTGGGAAATATTGATCTGTATTAAGGCTTCAGCTCTACTATTAAGAGTGCCAATAACTTGTCATGACTTTAAGTGGGCCTGTTGTGGGCCAAGATGACCCAATTGGTGCTCTTGGGATAGTGGATTGGGCTTTGATCCAGACACTATCCAATACTTCTTCACAGCAAAAAGAAGCTTTAGCACATTATGCAACATGTTTTGAATTTTCTTTTCAAAAACAAAACATAACAGAAAAAAATTCTGTTTTTTTCCTTGAACACTGAGAACAAAAACAAAATGTTCAGAAACCAGCCCCAAGTGAGGGGACCCACCATCTTTACATGTTAAATATATTAAATAGAAGGATGAAATGGGATTTTACACTCTCCACTAAACACTTAGTGTGTAACTTCATATTGTTTTGAAGAGATCTCCACAGAGGAAATTTTGCCAATAAAAAATGGAGTAATTTGTACATGCGATATAGTTTTTATGTTAAAGTTCGTAATTAACAAGCTATTGGATCGGGTGTTCTTGTTCTTATGCACTTATGGAACTCATACTAGGATTCAGTTAAATATTTTCGGTAATATATGCATATGTAACACCTATATAATTCTTTGTTGTGCATTTCACGATATCTCATATTAATGCTGTGTGTTCTGCAGGCTAGATAGCCTTGTTGGCTTGTTTGGAGCCGGTTGTGCCCCAAGCTCCTCCAATGACCCATTTGGCCTACGAAGAATCTCTTACGGATTAGTACGTGATATTGTCATTATGACCTTTTCTTTTCGTTATTGATCATGACACCAGAACGATTTTGGGCTTTTTTGGTGTAGGTCCAAGTGTTGGTGGAGAACAATAGAAACTTGGATCTAAGACATTCTTTGGGACTTGCTGCTTCGGTCCAGCCCATAAAAATAGATGCCCAAACAATTGATGAAGTGAGAATTTTAACTTGTGAAGGTCATACTTTACAAATTATTTTTGTGCCCCATCGAAAGACTCAAACTTTGATTGCTGCCTCTTGTTTTAGGTACATCAGTTTGTGACCCGGAGACTAGAGCAATTTCTAGTATGTAACTTTTCCCATCAAATTGTTTCCAGCTTTGTAAATTATTAGCTTAATGCCTTTTTAATTAAGCTATTTTTATATGATTTACAACACTTACGTTTAACACAAACAGATGGTTCTATGGGGGATGATATTTATTAAAATGAGAAAAAGAATAATTTAAAAAATTGGTTCTTGGACTTTTATACATATTGGATTTGTTTGGTTGGTGACAGGTTGATAAGGGAATAAGTCCAGAAGTAGTTCGCTCTATTCTTAAAGAGCGTGCAAACTGGCCTTGTCTTGCTGCAAAGTCAGTCTATAAAGCAAGTAATTCTGATCACTGCTTTTTTCGGTAGAATATTTACATTGCTGATCCCTACTTTTAAGTTGTCGATAAGCTCATAATAAAAGCTTATGGAAATATTTCAAACTAATCTTTTGTGCCAGTGTCGGTGGAGTTAAACGTGGTTCTAGCTTTGATAATTTAAGTTCTAAAGAAACTTATTTTCTTTTAAAACAAGTCTTAAAATTCCTGAAATTATTGTTAAACCTCATTGGCTGTAAATAGGCTTCTAGCTTGTAAAAACAGTGTTGAGTGTCAGCTTCTGGCTTCAAATGTGGAATTTCAATGACGGTGTATGCCTACTTTATTCTTGAAAGTTACATAATGTTTAATGCAATGATAATGAAACAGTTTATCATGCTAATGAATAATTGGTTTCTAGATGGACACGTTATCTAAGAGTGAGCTTCTGCCTAAAATTGTTGAAGCATATTCTCGGCCAACAAGAATTGTTCGTGGAAAGGATATAAATGTTGATATGGAGGTACTTTACTAATTTTGAACATATTTAGGCGTTTTCGGGTAACTATCATTGTTATCATGTTGTTTTCACATGTATAACAATTATTGACTAGCTTGTATTTTCATAATAATCTTATTAGGTGGATGAGTCAGCCTTTGACACAAATGAAGAGAGAGCTTTATGGAGGACTTTCTTGTCATTAAGAAGCAAAATCCATCCGGGTAATATATATTTGCTGTGATGTTTCGTCTCTTCGTGAAGACACTATTTCCAATCTAATGCCCAATTTGTAATGCACGTGTGAGAACACGAAGAGTCCAACTTAAATATATTAAGAAAGTCAAGTTGACCGAGAGAGTATAAATAAGCTACAATTCCACCTTTGTAGCCAAGTTAAATCTATTTCTGGTAAGTCCCCATAAACTTATATACGTCAAAAAATAAAACTTTGGCTTTCAAAGCACATCTGCCTGCAAAGAGTTTTGGGTTAGGTTTTACTTAGTTTGCATTATGTTAAAGTTCTTTAAACAGTTTCCTCAAACTTCTTGTCCTTCCTTCAGGTATTGAGGTGGATGAATTTGTTGAAGCATCTTCAGAACTATTACAACCGCTAGAGGAGTTCTTTGATCGCGTCTTTGTAATGGTGGTATGTCCACACATATTTTTAGTAAATGAGAAATTTATTTGCTTTTACTTTTACATACCAAAAGCTATTTAGGTTCGAGTTTAAATGAGGATTATCTATTTTAGGGGGAAAATTGTTTTGATTTTTTTTCATTCATATGTATGTGTATTTATTTTTAAATATATATATATTTTTTTGGTACATTTGTAACCAATCTCAACAGTTGGTCGCCCCGAAAACTTATGAAATAACAACACACATCCCCTCATCCACTCACCCGTACAATAATCATGAACTCCCCTCGGCATTTTTAGCGCATTCACTGATGTTGTCGGGCTCGAACACTTGGCCTCTCAGTTAGGAGAGGGCGGCTGATAGAAACTGAGCTACAGCTTGTTGGTTATGTTTGTATATATAGCATAAGAAGAATTCATGTACTAACGTTTGTGGGTTTCTATTTGCAGGAAGATGAAAGAGTCCGAAAGAACAGACTTGCACTACTCCAGAAAATTGCTGACCTTCCAAAAGGGATTGCTGACCTCGCAGTTTTGCCCGGATTTTGATTTTTGTCCAACTTTTAGTCTCATGTATGTAACAAATCTTCATTCTTTTAAGAGAGAAAATAGGGATCAATTAGGTAGAGTGATTCTTATTTTACGGTGACTTGTAGCCAAAAAAATAAAATAAAAAATCTCCATATCCCAGTTAGTTTATCAAAAAATAAATAATAAATTGCAGGGCTTGTAAAAACACTTGGAACATATACAATAAAACAGAAATTTTGTAAAACATGATATTTAAATTTTATTCTATTTACCTAATTGATGTTTGAGGCATAATTTTTTTTTTTTTTTGTTAATAATCGAGTGTTTACTGAATGATTAATTTAGATAAAAATATCAAATTATAATTTTATGAAAGTTAAAATTAAATTTATAATTGATAAACTATTGGTAATAATTCTTTTATTTCTTGTCGGTATTTTGAAAAATAAGAGAAAAATTAGGAGACAAGGTGTACGTGTGTGTTTCCAAGACTAGTATATAATAATGTGTTATATATATATATATATATATATATATATATTAAAGGGATATTTAGTGTCCTCATAGTTTAATTTTTTTCATAAGAATATTTTTAATTTTTTCATAAGAATATTTTTAATGTCTTTTACGTATTCACTCTTTTTTCTTCCAATATTTTTATCTCAAATTCTTCCTTTTTTATTATTTACTTATTTTTAAAAATGTTTGATAAATTATATTTAATTTATTTTCTTTATTTACATAATATTTAAATTACTGTTGCGTGCATTCAGATAATTACTCGTACACGAGTTTAAAAGTCAGAGTGACCCTCTTTCCCCGACGAATGTATTTTATTATTATGACAGCATCCTGCAAGAGAATACACGTTCGGATTTTCCAGATTAGGTTCCAATCCCACTCTCACTCTAGAGACTGCCATTGCGGCTAGGGTTTCTTAAGGTCTAAAGTTAGGGTATTTATTCAGATCTAGTATTAGCAGGATGGGTAGAAATTGGAATTAGGGTTTCGCTGGAAAGTTGCCTCGAGCTCGAAAGATAGTTTTTATTGGGTAAGGACCAGAAATGGCGACTGCAAACCCTTTCGATTTGCTGGTAGATGATGATAACGATGACCCATCTCAGCTGATTGCTGCTGTTCAGCAGCAAAAGGTTGTCACCAACAAGAAAACCCCAGCTCCGGCGCCTGCTAAGCAGCAGCCAGCCAAGGCGCCGGCTAAGCTTCTCTCCAAGCCTGCTTCTCCAGCTCAGGCTGGTGAGCATTCTATTCGTTTGCCCTTTCTTATAGTATCGAAAGGGAGTTTGAAACGAACTATGTAGAGATTTTTCTCTTTATGGAATATCAGGTTTTAATCCGTGCTTTACTTTTTATAAAAATATTTATGTTAATAATTTGACCGGCACTAAAAAATTGCATCTTTTTGTCATTGGAAGTTTAAAAAGAGCTTTGTAGAGATTTTTCTCTTATGGAATATTAGGTTTAAATCTATGCTTTACCTTTTATGTAAGTATTTATGTTAATAGTTTGATTGACACTAAATAATTGCTTCTTTTTGTCATTACTTAGTTAGTAATCTTCAGGTGTTGATTCAAAAACAAAATAATCTTTTGGTGTTTTTAGCCTGAAACAACATTTTCACCACAAATGGTTGAAAATAAATATATCATTTAGATAGTCACTACATTCAAAAAATGCATTTTGGTTCCTTACTATTCAGCATTGTCTCCTATTCTTCTGCAGTCAGTTACTAACTCATATTGGGTGAATATGGTAAAATCTTTTATAATTAAACTTTCCTTGATTGAGAATGAATAAAGTATTGATTTATTCCTTATTCCAGTTGTGAGAAATTTAATTGACACGACACCTATTGTTGTCTTGAAATTCTATTGATGTCAATTTTTTTCCTTCTAATTTTTACCTTAAAAATAAATAAATTGTTTAGTGAGAGAGGCAAAGAATGAAGGTGCACGTGGGGGAGGACGTGGTGGTGAGCGTGGATATGGGCGTCGTGGTGGAGGTGGTGGGTATAATAGAGACTTTACCAGCAATGAGAATTCTTTCAGCAACAGTGGATATTCTGGTGGTCAAGGTGACATCGGAGAAACTGATTCTGGGAGAACTTCCGAATGGCGTGGTGGCAGCTATGGTGGACCTCGCGGTGAATTCCGTGGTGGTCGCCGTGGTGGCTATAGCAATGGAGAGGAGGGAGATGGTGACCAGACTCGCAGAGTATTTGAACGTCGTAGTGGAACAGGGCGCGGGTAATTAGTTTTTGTGTTGTACTATCTATTTTGCATAGTTTATGAGATTTCCATATATCGCGCTTAATGTTTTTGGTGGTTTCCAATATTGGTACACATGCTTTATCACCTCGTCTAAAGTGCAGAAATGAGTACAAACGTGAAGGATCCGGTCGAGGGAACTGGGGAACACAGACTGATGAACTTTCTCAGTGAGCTTTCCTTCTACCTCCTGAATGTGTCACTTTTTTTTTGGGACATGAAACCTGCAAATGATCTTTACAACCTCATCATTCCATGTCAATAAATTAATTTTGAGACTCTTTGTTCTCTGTCCAGGGTGACTGAGGAAGTTGCTAATGAAAGTGAGAAAAAATTGGATGTTGAGAAGCCCGCAGGGGAGGAAGAGGCAACAGATGGAAACAAGGAGAACAAGGAGAAACCAACAAATGAACCCGAAGAAAAGCCAGAGGATAAGGTTAATTTTTATAGGAAGGTGTTTTGTCTCTCTTATAAATAGTTGAAAAGTATTATTAGCTTAGTTACATAAAAACTAGTTTTTAACTACTAAGATGTATTCATGGATTCATGTTGATTTGAATTTGAAAATGTTCTAATTTGACTTTTGAAAATCAACAACGCACTTATATTTTGGAAACAGAGTTTTAGTTATGGCTTGTTTTCTAGTGGCTCAATACTAAGTTTGTTATGATCTATTGGTTCACTCATGGTATGTATCATGGGTATTGTAGGAGATGACTCTAGAAGAGTATGAGAAGGTTCGGGAGGAGAAAAGGAAAGCTCTGGAGGCACTTAAAATTGAGGAAAGGAAGGTTGAAATTGACAAAGAGCTTGCATCCATGCAACAGCTTTCTAGCAAGAAGAGCAGTGATGATGTCTTCGTCAAATTGGTGAAATATTCTTAATTTTTTTTATGCATTCTGAAAAACTTCTCAAACTTTTATCCTGATTTAGGATTTCTGCAAACATTGGAGCGAGTATATTTATCGTGTGCTATTTGAATTTTGTCTCCAGGGCTCCGACAAGGAGAAGCGGAAGGAGACTGCTGAGAAGGAGGAAAGAGCCAAGAAGGTACTGCCTATTCCCTCTGTTCCACAAAATGAATCCCATTTGTAAAATGTACAGACTTTTAAGTGTATATTTTTATGTCTACCACTAAATATAATTATTGCTTAGTTAGAGCCTTGGTAGTTGTGCTATGATGGAACAGAGGGAGCGAGTACTATGTTGATTTTAATTGAGTATATAAGCAAATCTATTTCACGAGATGCTCCATCGCTTTTCTCAGTTCTAGAATGGGCTCACCTTTCTCCCCTTAAAGGGGAGTTTTCAATCCCCATACCTCTTTTTCTATTTCTTTCGATTTGGTGTAGAAAATCTGTTTTACTTATGTTTTTTGTTTTTTTTGTGTGGAGTTGTATTTCTTTATACCTATATGTTGGGATTCTGTAAAGTGATGTGACCCATAGTTATTACGAGTCCACTCTTACATTTTTGGCATGTTAATATGGGTGTTCATTCTTGTGATCGCAGTCTTTCAGCATTAATGAGTTTTTGAAGCCTGCTGAAGGCGAGAAGTATTACAGTCCTGGTGGTCGGGGTAGGGGTCGTGGACGTGGTGGCTATAGGGGAGGAGGTAGTGGCGGCAGTGGAGCGAGCAGCAATGTAGAAGCCCCAGCAATTGAAGATCATGGCCACTTCCCCAATTTAAGTTCCAAGTGACATTCGTTCGTTGCCAACTTGCAAAGCCATCAGTCCTGTGTTTTTTCTCTATCCAAGTCATCCTCTGATCTTCTGTCCGAGTTGCAGCAAATTTTTACCATAATAATGAATTTTCCGTGCATGTTGTGAGTGTAAATTTCTTATGTACCCCTTTAGCTCTAATACTTTACTGATGAAGCTGTGTTTTTCAACTCATTTTTTGGCATATGAGAACCATTAATTTATGATTTGAAATACGCGTTCACTGCTGCAGTTGAATAAACATATATAAGAAAACTAAGGGTTCGTTTGGTAATTGTTTTTGTTTTTAAATTTTTGTTTTTGCTTTTAGTTTTTTGGAAGTAGCAGTAGAAAATATTGTTTGGTAATAATTTTTGTTTTAATAAATATAGATGTAAAACTAATTTTGACAGCAAAAAAATAAAAATATTAAAAAAGTATTTTTTTAATTTTAAAATTATCAATAAGTTATGTTTTCGATTTCGTTGGAAATTAAAATTATTAATATATTTTTTAAATATTTCATTTACGATAAATTTTATTAAAATCTTATGTTAACAGAAAAACATATAAATATATATATATATATAATGGCGTCTTTTCTTCTTCAATTTTTTTTAAGAGTATTAGATTCAATAATTTTATTACTAAGTACTTTTAATATATTATTTCATATAATTAAAAGTAATATATTAAAATTTAAGTAAAATTAATTTTGTTATCAAACATTATTTTTTATTTTTTGTTTCGTATATTTATTGTATCACATAATTATCAAATATTGTTTCCTAATTTATAATTTTACAAGTGAAAACAAATAAAAGCAAAAACATATGCAATCAAAAACCTAAAACAAAAATATGAAAGAAAAAACAATTAAAAACGAGCCTTAAGTTTTTTATGTTTTTGGGTAACAAGAAAACGAAGTTCTGAGTGTGTATGTGATGCTATTTTTGTTGGAGAAAAGATGCCAAATGGAATGGGAGACTGTAGTCAAGTGTTATGGACTTCTTCTTACCGACTTGTGATATAAGTGACATTGTGCGCAATGAAAAGAACCAACGTACTAAAACTTGCTCTAGATATCTATTTGATTGACTAGTTCCAACGAATCGGTTAATTTTCGAGTAATTGTCAAGAAAATCAAGTATGCACTAGACATTCTTACCCAGTAAATCCGTCTAATAAGTTTTAGAATATTATAAAAAATAACATATGTCTCATGATCTCCGTTTATCCCAATAAAGAAGCACGTGAGAATTATACCCAGAACAGGGATGGAAGATTTGGATTCCTGTAGTGGTATTCGATTAGGCAGAAAGGAAACATCAGATAATAGCTACATCAGAAAACTCAAGTTCTCGACTACAATCATTTATTGGATCTTGGTGCTTCAGGGAGAGAAACCCAAATACCCAATGTATGAAATTTTATTATTGTTGTAACTTCTACAGAGAATCATATATCACAGGTTAGATTCTAAGAATGTCATCAATTTTGCAGAATGCAGTACACGGTATCAAAACGGTATACTTCCATTCAGATGGGCTAGTTATGTAGCCGAAGAGTCCGTAGTTGTTAGTTCGATAGGCAATCACAACGATAACACACTCCCTTACTAATTTTATCAAGTAAAATATTGAACACAACAAACGAAATACTAGTATTAACCAGCATTCTTGATTTGTACATCCCTTTACACAATGGAATAATAATGTAAAAGAACTAACACGTTTTTGACCCACTAAAAGAAAACAAATTTTTGGTGAATTCAGTTACACGAATGAATACTTTTACATGCCATCAAAAGGAACCATCTTATATGTCAGTAGTACAGGGCAAGTGAAAGCAGGTTTGCTTACGAAGAACAGCACCCACTGTTTTTTGCAAGAGGCTGTCCGCTGATATTCACCGTTGGTGGCTTTGCATTATTCATGGACGGTTGTCTTGCCATCCTGTGTATTTAGGACAACTTTGTGTCGTCAAACAGCTAATTTTTAGATTAAAAAAAACTAAGTCATTAAACAGTTTTTAATGTTTAGAAACAAGGGCTTATTAACCCCACAAGGGGCCCAATTTCAACGGTCCGGATCTTCTAGGCTTGGCATTAGTTCCTATGTCCACCTCACTCACCTTATTAATAAACTAAACTAAATAATGTGTGGAAAAGAAATGTTCAAAAAAACTAGTACACTAAACATCGAGCGACATTAAGAACCAATGCTTATTCCCCTAAAATTAATTTTAGAATTAGAAGAGTGAGCATGCGTTGTCGAAGGGGAAGCCGGTATAACCTAAAACCAAAAGCAGCCAATTTTGACAACTGATTTGATTGTTTCTATGTTCCCCCTACTTCTATCCATCCATCAGCTGACATGAAATGATCATGCAAATATGGGACTTTACCTATCTTTGATTGATGCAGTCATGGCCATGAAAGCCTGCTCCACGTTAGTGGCATCCTTTGCACTGGCTTCCATGAAAGGAATGCCAATTTCATCAGCAAAAGCCTGTGTGACATATTAGATAACACAGAAATAATTCAACCCAACATTAAATTTCCAGTTAAATCAACAAGTTATTTCATTTTATGCCAAAAAACTTCTAGGTTCTGTGTGCCAAATTCTTGTTTGTTCCACAGAAAGTCCTATTTCAAGTGATGATACATTAAAATGATTATCATCACAATTTCACTTTCAGGCACTTTCATAAAACTAACCAGGTATTACATTAAGGATATAATGGGGGGAGAAAATGTATCCTTCTTATGTTTCAAAGGGGACTCTTTTTTGTGGAAAAGAGGGAGTATTGTTTACAGTAACACTCAGTAACCAGAGTGTTGAGTAAGTTTTACCTTGGCTGTTTCATAGGACACCACTTTTTGTGACGTGAGATCACACTTGTTGCCAACAAGAAGTTTGTTCACATTCTCGCTTGCATAGCGATCAATTTCACTCAGCCACTGCTTGACGTTATTGAAGCTCTCTTCATCTGTAACATCATAAACAACCTATGCGAGAAGATATTAGTCATTTGAGTACAGAGAAACAAACTGGACGAACTATACCCAATAGGGAAAACTTGACGTGTAGATGACTTACTATAATACCATGTGCCCCCCGGTAGTAGCTGCTAGTGATTGTTCTAAAACGTTCCTGCCCTGCAGTATCCCACTGTACAGATGAAAAAATTAATAAATTAAAAATGGGTACTTTTCAGTGTAAAGATATAATAAACATGTTTCTGAGGAAGAATATCTAGTAAAGATAAGACTAGCCAGTTTATCAACAGTGTCGAATATAAGTTGTAACAGGGGAAACTCCATCAAGTGTTCATACCCGGCACAAACATCCACGACACAGTCAATTAGTAAAGAATAAAGGATGAGAAACTTACAATCTGAAGCTTAACCGTCTTCCCATCTTGCTCAACGGTGCGAATTTTCTACACAAGATTGATGAGAGATGATATTAGGAAGTCAATTCAAAATCAGTAAATATTTGGGGATAGGGATATTTACTTACAAAATCAACTCCGATGGTGCTAATGTAACTCTCCAAGTATGAATCATCCTACAATAAGTTGAGAGACGAACCAAGGATATTTGTCAGGCATTTAACCAAAAAATCTCACTACATACTCAAAATAACCACACACATTCAGAACACATTAGTTATAAGGCATTATACAATTCAGGAGCACATCAGTATAGGCAGACAGATATGTGTAAACTTCCCTTTGGTAAATAGATCTGTGTAACTATTCCGTTAAATAAATAAATATGCGTGAACTTTCTATAGATATCATGATTTATCATTAAAACTTTTCTAAACAATCATAAATACCTATAAAGAACTTTCTCGCTTGATGTATTCACGACACTAGGTTAGTCATAACAAAAGAGTTGATAGACAAGATAAAATTAATATAATGGCAAAACTCATTAACATCAGGTGCTGAGGATAAATTGAATCAACATGTACCTCTAGTCTTATTAGAGAGAAACAGCTACTCTTTTAAAGCAACACGACTCACACAATTTACAATGAAGCATTTATACTGCACCATGCAACACTTGCTACATATGCATAATTTCTCCCCCCGATGCGCTCATTTGGAGTTTTAAAATCTATAAAATTATGACCTTTTCTAAATTGAGCAACACTATGAACACGAACTTCGCAGAAACACCTTTTTGCACAAATGGTTGAATCTGTGCAATATATGGTAATACTGAAGATGTGAAAACAACATATACCACATTAATAATTCAAATATTAACCGAATTTGTAATAAATCTTGAAATATTTTACTTTTTCACTATTAATTCTTTTTCTCTATTACCAATTTATTATGTGGCTTCTACCTTTTGGGCACAGTTTGTGCAGAAAGCATTGTTCTTCTATTTGAGGTGTAAAAACAAGATATAAGCAATTATGTTTTGTCCCCTAAACTTTTAATGTCGTGTCTCTCTATCTTGATCAACTTTTCATAGCCTATAAACTTGTCAATGTATGTTCATCTCAGGTTCCAGTAACCCAAACTTTGCCAGAGCAATCAAAAATAGCTGCAGTTTTGAAACAAAATCACACATTCTACGAACTATGCGCTTCGAAATCGATGACCACAAGGACATAAAATTAAATATAGATTGCAGTGATTGAGTGGGAAAACTGTCTATTAGGAAGTACAATTAGGAACTGAAATGTGTAGTATGGAAGATTCAAGATAGTTCACCAACCAAAAGAATGCACATTCCATGAATAAAACCAGTTGTTTTCGTAGCAAGCCTACATATAAGTGGTAGTACAAAAATATCATGGCGTTAATTGTTTCTATGTCTCCAACTGTGTTGTAGGAGAGGGTAAGAGGAGAAAAAAAGAATTCCCGTTTTTAAAAGTTATCACGCGCACACACATGGAGAGAAGGAGAGAGAGAGAAAGAATAACTACTACACATGATTACTCATACAAGGGAAGATTTGATTATTGTCCTAGATTTAGAGCATTATTTATTGTATGCTATGATGTTCATAAAATTAATGTTGGAGGGAAAAAGGTACTCCCACTAGGGGTGTTAAACGAGCCGAGCCAAGTCAAGCTTGTCAAGTTCAAGTTCGGCCCGTTTAGGTAAATGAGCTTTTTTCTCAAGTTCGGCTCTTTTAACCTAAACGAGCCTTTTCTCGAGCCGAGATCTAGCTTTTTTATGAATAATCTTAAAATATTTAATATTATCGAACTGAACTTTAAATGAGCGAAGCTCAGATTTAGCTCGTAAAAAAATGAGCTCGAGCCGAGCTCGAGAGCTCAAGCCTTAAATGAACTCTCAGCCTGTTTAGCACCCCTAATTTCAAGGAATGATTGGTTAGCTTATAATATTGAAGGAAAGATACTAAACGCCATTCAAGGAACACAGGGCGACTGACAAAATTACACTTAAGGACTGTACTTGACCTATAATACTTTGAAAATAACAACAGACCAAAGAATCCAATGTCAAATGAGAGTTATCTAGGATTGAAACAATTAGCGGAAAAAGACCAATGACAAGCATGATTATTACTAATTCATGTTGAAGGTTTTAAAGAAGAAAAAAAGAGAAAATACACAGCCTAGAGGCAAAAGACAAGATTTTGACAGCCAGGTATTTAAAAAGATAAACCCTTATAAAATTGATAGCAAATACATTTTCATAAATTGATCCTCAGTTAGTAGAAACTTTATGGTATAATACAGTATATAACCTATCAACTTGTCACCATTAAGTCGAGTTCTCAGATCTTTGATCAGGTTCTTATTCAATATCTATAGGGCTCCTCCTTTTTAGTCCAGTACTACAACAATGTGGGGGAAACCAAGTCTCCATATCTCATTTTATTTTCTGGAAACTGGAAGTGCCTTGACATCTTTCATACAATAAAATCCAGATGATCGCACTGGTTCAATAATTAGTGAATGCCATGCATGAAATTTCCAATCTTGCCATGCTTTATATATTTCTTCCTTTTCAAAGACCAGAATAATAGTACACATCACTAAACAAAAAAATATAACAAAATATCCAACTACGATTACAGTTTATCTACCAACCAAGATAGAAGACATTTAAGAGTAGCAACCACGTTTAATTTCAGAAGGACAGATTCCGCCAAAATTGCATCTGACAAGCTGCAACAGATGAGGGAACCGACAAGACCGAAGCGTTTTCCATAAAACACTGGGCCTAGCAGGTTCCCATTGTGATTGTAAACCTACTGCTGTTCATTAACGAAGCAGCAGCAGAGTTCACTTGGTCCTTTTCCTCCAACAAAAAATATTCAAATTCCTTCAAGCTATAGAAAAGGAACATCACTGCATGGTCAACTTGTTGAAAAGGCTTACAGTTCCTCTGACATTTTAACAGAACCGACAAAATTACTTGGCAGAGAAGAACAATCTAACTAGCTAAGCTAGAAAGAAACCCCAATAACTTAAAATCTCAAAGTTTAGTTTGCAGAAAATACAAAAAACTTACAGCAAACCTCAGAAGGAGACATGATTTGCCTACACCAGAATCACCGATAAGCAAAAGCTTGAACAGATAGTCGCTGCAAAAAATAACAAAGACATGAACTTATAGTAACATATGTGATTGCAAAAGATAAAAGTGCTTCCACCACTCCACCACACCAAGAGGTTCAGCTAGGATATAATAGAAGAAAGCACACTACGATTATAAGGAGCTACCGAAGACTTTCAGCCCAAGTGTAATATCTTGTGGTTTCTCCTAGTGATCGCTTCACAAACCACAATAAAATTAAATCTTTTTTCAGTAGACTAGGTAATAAGAATCTGAACACATTTTGTCTCGTAGACAAAAATGAATAATGACTGATACATTTCTCCCTATCCAAAAATATGTTGCCAAGTAAATGCCATCCCTTGCAATTTCATAGTCAGTTCAAAAGTAATGGTCAGGTCATTTTTTAGATGAATTACAGTTAGAGATATGCCTCTAGAAAGGAAACAAAGAGAAACACCAGACAAATATATATGCAATCATAAGATAAAAAGGACACAATGAGAAGTGTAGCCATGTAGCAATGCTCCCTTAATATGGTATCCAACTATGCCATTATTTTCTGATAAATTCATGACATGGTTAACATGGATCTCTAATTTTTATGTTTTCCACAAACTGGATTCCATCATTCCAATTCACGGTACAAGAACTATTACTTATTGAACCAAGATCATAAGCAATGTTCAGTGTATCCCTTTCAGTTCCGTAGCCAATTGAGTAGCGTTCCTGGAAACTATTAGTCAGAAGGACACAAATGCTTTAGTTTATCCATCCTAGCCACTCATACGACATGGTCAATACTCTAAATAAATGTGAACTACCTGACATCATAACCCTTATATCACTAATAGCTGACCAAGCATACAACAAGTGACTAATAACCCTGGGTGAATTTATAGACTCATTCACCAACCCAAGTACAACAGATTATTATTATTTTTTTTGTTTTCCTCGTTTTTTTTTTTTTTGTATGTCTGTGTGGTCAGCAAGTACAGATTAATAACGGAAACGAGAAAAACAAAATGAGTGTTTGAAAATCTGCATAAGGAGTCGGTCGAAGTAGGGTCTCAGTCTCTCACACATTCTGCTTTAAAAGGTACCATTTTTGCCTCATTTAACTGCATAACTGAACCAGCCCTGAAAGAAATTCACTTTATTAAACAGGATCGAACTAAGAACCACTTAATATTACCCTTAACTTGATTGATTTGTAAGCTTCCCAAACATAACCACAAAAATTACCACTGACGAGGGCAAAAGATAAATTACCGCTAGAAAATTAAACTAGCACTTCTTTCAATTTTAAATTTCACTTTAACTCGAATTTTGAACAAGCTAATCCACAAAACACCAACACCAGCAAACCCTGATAACAGTAATTCCATATCCCTGATACACAAATTTAACAAAATTTTATATCTTGATTACCTTTGATTAACTGACTATATAAAACAAAACCAATAAAGGCATTTTATACATAATCTATTACCTATGGACAATGCAACAGTTAGCAATTTGATTATCATATATACACAAAAGGATAGCAAAGTCATTTTACAGCTCGATCTAAATAGAAAACACCAAAATATAGGGTTTGAATAGCAGATCAACAATCATAATCCGAACGAAAAAAACAATTCGATAATTCCCAAGAATAAGAAATCAAAACAAATACTCCAATCACATAGAAATCAAATTTCACTATATTTACACGTTACAATCACACAAAAGATAAATTGAAATACTTAAAATAGCATTATAATTGGGAGACAAAATTCATGGAACACTTACTACTCGGGATTCATGCCTAGAATTCGGTGGTTTTTCAGGTCCGGCGAGAAATTTCCGATCGGACGAGTCTCTGCCGGAGAAATTTAGAAGAGAGAGATGGACGAAGGTATAGAAAGACGCAATTGAGAATCTAAATGGATTCAGGTAGAGGTGGTTTTGAGTTTCGGTGTTAGAAAGATTAAACGCCAGGTCAGCACCCAATTTATGGATGTGTTTGCATATATGTTGGCTTCTCTTCTATTATGTGTCTTTGCTTTTTGTGACAACTCAAAATCACATGGTGCTTTTTTATTTGCTTAAATAAATACTACTATATTTGGTCCTTTGTTTTTCTTAAATAAATAATATATTTTGAAGTCAATAAAATTTGCCACATTTTTTTTTTCAAAATTAAATTCCTAGTTATTTTTATGGGGTGATTTTGTCAAGGTACTCCAGGTAATCTCATCTTTTTCTTTTTTCCATTTACTTTTTTTTTTTCAGATAATTTTTGTATGGAAGTGATGAGTAAATATTTGGTAACATCCTATTGTTTCACTCACATTAATTTAAATAAATAAATAAATAAATGAATAAGTTATGACTCGTATTTCTCTCTTCAAATTAATATGAATTGGGTGATATCACATCAGATTGATTACGTAATATACCTGTTGCATTTAATATTTTTCTTAAAAGTAATGTACATAAAAAAAAAAAAAAATGAATTGATGAATCATTTAATTCATATTGTTCTAATTTTTTTTTATTTTATTCAATTTTATTTGTCTCATTTTCTTTTTTAAAGTCCTTTGATCTTGTGTTTCCAATAATGCTTATAATTATTGTTGGATATAGTAAATATTTTTTTAAAAAATAAAAAAGTCACTGATTTCACCAATTTTTGCTCTCTATCTATTAAAAAATTATTCTCTATAAAATGATAATAAAAATATATATATAAGACAAAAAACAAAATTTTTTGATCTATATATAATTTTTAATTAAGACAATTTAAGTCGAATGGATCGAGTTTTAAAACATTTAACATATAGTACCATGCATAGTGTTTCTAGAATTGTTTTCCAACGTGATTCATGTTTTCTTTATTTTTATACAGTATTTTTTGTCCGGAGGAGGGAGAAGGGTATAGGTGTCGTACTCATTACTAGCTTGTTAGGATTCTTCCTTTGTATTGATCAAATTGGGCTTTGTTGGGCTCAATTATGTGTTGGGCTCAATTATGTGTTGGGTAAAAATCTAATTAGGCAAAAGCCCAAGGTTTAACTTTCTATAATATTACATAATTCGATGAGTTTGACACACTTTGAAGCCCAATAAAAGGAGAGTATCAATAATTATTACCTAATGGGTTATTATGTGAAGAACTGGAAGATACTTGGATTCCTTTGTTGATTAAAATTACTGGGGCAAAAAGTCTCTTGTTGATGTGAAGCTCAACCAACTGCCAAGTGAAATGTGTCTCTCTCAAGAATGGCCTATTGACCAGAAACCAAAAAGTATTTTGTGTAAAAAACAAATTTTAATACGAATATAGACA